>JANBXA010000734.1:133567500-133822500 GCA_030556225.1 Cricetiscus sungorus
ATTTCCTCCTGCTCCCAAGACAGGCTAGCCTTTTGTGTTCTGATATTTCCTCTCCTTAGGACCACGGCCCGCAAAGAGGAGGTCATGGCCTCCCTCCTCTCTGTCCACAGGGTGCCCAGGAAAGAGGGCTTGGCTTGGCATTCAGAGCACAGGCTGTTGCTGCCAGGTGGCAGGAATGGGGGAGTGTCTCTGTCCCGGCCTCCTCAGGGATCTTGGCCCCTTCTCTGTGTGGCTGTGGAAGCAGCCCTGTTGGCCTGAGGGCCAGCTGTGAGGGGAGGCCAGCTGGGTTTACCCAGAGGATTCACTTCATCACTCCATCCTCAGCTCAATCTACCAGGCCCAGGAAAGGGCTCACTTCTTCACCCTCTCTGTGGGGTTGAGAGGCAGGAGTCCGATTACAGGGTTTCAGCTGGGCTCTTGGGGAACAGGCAGGTGGCCTCCCGGGACCTCAGGGAAGGTCTTTCCCAGGCCTTGGCAAAGGGGTGACATTGAAGGCTGACTTAGTATTGTTTTTCAGCACTGACGTCAGGGCTGTGGTTTAGTTTCCTCCCAGACAAAAGGTGCTTTGTAGCTGTGGGTGAACTGAGCCTAGGAATCTCACTTCAGGTGAGGCCAGGTGGAGGAGTGGAGAAGCAGGGCGGGCAGAGAAGCCCTCAGAGGCCTGCCTGTGCTCAGACCATCACATTTTGTTTGCTTCCCAGGAGCGGCCATGTGCCCTTCAGATTCACTCTCTTTACCAGCACTGTGCTCCCCGGAGGTAGCTGGGCTCTTGCCCATTTCACAGATGGAAAAACTGAGTCTTGAAAATGAAACAGCTGAGTATTTGTCTTAGCCAGAGAATAGCAGAGCGGGCAGTGGGCACGTGGGCTTGAGTATCTTTAGCTTCAAGGATTACCTCAGGTTCAACTCTCATGATCTCTCCTCCAGCTTTGGCCAGGTGTTTAGAAAGTCAGGGACCCCAGGAGAACGATGAAGGATGCAATCAGCTTTCAGCAGACACAAGATCTGACTCCCCTTTGAGATTCAGAATTGGAGCGTGTGTGGCATGCGCGTGTGTGTGTGTGGCATGCGTGTGTGTGTGTGTGTGTGTGTGTGGCATGCGTGTGTGTGGCATGCGTGTGTGTGTGTGTACACGTGTGTGTGGGGGTGTTCACACGTGTGTACATGTTAGAGAAGGGATTGGTTACCAGAGGCTCTGTAGTCACTGGAAATGATTCCAGGGAGGCCTTGTGAACAGGTGTAAGTTGTCATCTCAGAGGACACCTAGGACCTTCTGTTCCTTGTTTTCCAGATCTATCCATCCACCCATCTTTCTGTCCATTCATTCATCCATCTATCTATTCTACCACCCACTGTTCATCTATCTGCTCACCTGTCCATCCATCATCCACCCATCCATTTACCCATCTGTCCCCCTCCCTCCCCCTCCCTCCCTCCCTCTCCCTCCCTCCCTCCCTCCCCCTCCCTCCTTCCCTCTCCCCTCCCTCCTTCCCTCCCCCTTCCCTCCCTCCTTCCTTCCCTCCCCCCTTCCTTCTTCCCTCCCTCCCTCCCTCTTCTCTCCCTCCTCCCTCCCTCCCTCCCTCCCTCCCCCTCCCTCCCTCCTTCCCTCCCCCTCCCTCCTTCCCTCCCTCCCTCCTTCCCTCCCTCCCTCTCCCTTCCCTCCCTCCCTCCCTCCCCCTTTCTCCCCCTTTCTTCCCTCCCTCCCTCCTTCCCTCCCTCCCTCCCTCCTTCCCTCCCTCCCTCCCTCCTTCCCTCCCTTCCTCCCTCCCTCCCTCCCTCCCTCCCTCCCTCCCTCCCTCCCTCCTGACTCCTGTGTTTGTTCTTCAGCTTGAGCTTTGAGGGCAGCTCTGTGTAGACTGGGGGCCTTTCCATTGTCTGGCAAATCAGAGCTAGAGGAAACCTTGCAGGTTACTGATTCCCCCTGTCCCCTTTTTCCCAGCGAGGGTCAATGACTATTCAGCTTGCCCAGTAAGTTCAGGGCAGAGCCAGCATTCCAGCCAGCCCTGTGCCTCCCTTTCTCCTGGGGTGACAGGCAGCTGTCGCCTTAGCTGGCAGCTGTCTTAACTTGTCCCCTTTTCCTCTGCTCCTTTGATGTTTGGCCTGTTTTGAGACACATCTAGAGATACCAGAATACCGCCCTGGGCTGGAGTCCAGGTTAGCTTACCAGCTCCAAGGTGCCTTCCTCAACTCACATATCCAGTTAGCGCAGCTCCCCAGGGCCATCTTTTCCTTGCTGGAGCAGTTTGGAAGTCTGGAGGTCATTTGATCCTTTTACCCGGAGGCTAGAAACACTGAAAAATCCTGCTCAAAGTTCACACTCAAAAAATGGATGCTCTTCCAGTAGCCTTTCCTACTGGGAAGTGCCTCCTGGTCTCTAGACACAGACCCGAATGCTGTGAATGCTGTGGATGCTGTGAATGCTGTGAATGCTGTGAATGCTGTGAATGCTGTGAATGCTGTGAATGCTGTGGATGCTCTGTTCCTCTTGCGTGGTCATTTGAGCATCACTGCAGCTCATGCCCATGTCACCCCCTCTCCCCTCCTGTACCCTTTGCTGGGCACTGGCGGCAGCTCCTGCACATCTCACCCCCTCTCCCCTCCTGTACCCTTTGCTGGGGCACTGAGGGCCCTTCCTTGACTCAGACACAAGTTAGGGCATGCTCTAGGAGGATGTGCCTGCGCTTCAGGATCCTGCTGGGTCCTGGGAGGGAGGCATACCCCTTCCTCTGGACTTACGAATCCCTCTGAGATAGAACTGGCGTGCCTGCCTAGCCCAGGCCCACGCTTCTTGATGTGGAAACTGAGTCCCAGAGAGGCTGAGCCATGGGGCTATGACTGCTCAGCCAACACAGCAGAGTTGGGTCGCCTGCATTCACTGGTGGCCATGTTTCTGTTTGGACAGTTCCCAGCTCGAGGGTGGTGGCTGGGGTGGGGTAGGGTGGGGTGGGGTGGCTGTTCTGGACTGGTATCTCTGAAGGGAAGAAGCCATGTGTAGCTCTATAGATGCCTGATCCCTGATGTTCCAGGTACCCTCACCTCCTGTGTGTGTCAAGAGGCCTGAGGCTCCACCCTAGACCCTCTCCGGGCCCCAGGGAGGCCCCTCAGATTCTCACCCTAGGTGGGTGGCTAGAAGGCCTGAGAGTGTTCTGGTAAGGTCAGGGGCTGTGCCCTTGTGGCTGGGCAGGAAGGGGTTAAGCAGTTCTGCCTTCCAGGCCTAGGATCCCAGCTGGTGTCCTGGCCCCTCAGGCCAGCCAGGCCATCTGGCAGACAGATGCCATGCTGTGTCCCATCTGTCCCAGGCAAAGTCACCAGAAGACCAGCCTACTGCCATTGTGAACCTATGGGCAAGTCGACTTCTCCCTGTCTGTTCCTGGGAGTCTAGGGGAGGACTCATAGCCAGCAGGCTGGCCTCTGGCCATTCTCCCTGATGCCTGGGTTAACTGCTGTGTGGTGTCCCCTAAGTGACTGTCCGAGCTTCCTGTAAACATGAGCCTGGAGAGGTGTAGGGTCAGGCTCAGGGTCACACAGTAAGTTAGTGTAGGCGGGGGAGGGGGGTGCACCCCTGCTGGGCTCCTGCTCATAAGCAGTTCACCTAGCAAGCATCCCTTGAGGGCCTACTATGTGCCTGGTAACTGGAATTCAGGACAGTGCCCCATCCCAGTGTGGGGAGCAGGAACTATGAGAACAAAAGCCCCACGGGCTCATTGCACCCTGGCACACACCCAGGGCCTGGGCACTGTGACAGCTCTCCCAGAAGCCACCAGCTGTTCTCAGAGCAAGTCTCAAGTGGAGATGGCTCAGTCAATGGAGTACTTACCTTGTGAGTACGGGGACATGAGTTCAAACCCCAGAACTGACATGAAAACAATGAAGAAGGTGGCATGTGTTTGAGACTAGGGGTCCTTGCTAGCCAGACAGCCTACCCTAAATGGCGGGCTCTGGGTTCATCGAGAGAGGCTGTCTCCAAAGATAAAGACAGGAGGAAAAGAAAAAACAAAAACAAACAAAAACAAACAAAAAAATGTGGGCAGCATCTAAAGAATGACATCTGGCTTCCACACAAATGTGCACATATGTGCATGTATTCCTACACATGGACATATATGCTTCCTACACATGGACATATATGCACATATGCATACTCATACACACACATACATGTACACACATATGCATACTCATACATATGTATATACGCGCGCGCGCGCATACACACACACACACACACACACACACACACACAAATTGAGTAGAGAAGGGGAGCTGTTGGTGTTCCACAGAGGCCTTGTACCTGTAGTGCCTCCTGCGTGCTCACAAGTTTTTATGTGGCCAGTGTGATTGTGTGATTCACTGAGCCTCAGTTTCCCCACCAGCCAAGTGCAGAAAAGGAAATTGGAGACTCCAAAATTATATTGTCCCAGGGCCACAACACTGCAGAAGACTCTCTGGGATCCTTTAACTCCAGTTCATCCCTCTGTCCTCGGGTCTGACTGCAGCGAGGAGGCCTGGGTCTCACAGAAAGGTAGTAGCCACCCTGTGTGTGCTGGGGTGGGTGCTCATGACCTATCTGTCTTCCTATTGGCTCACGCGGGATTGAGTGCCAGGGTTGCCATGGCAACCCAAGTTTGCTCCAAGGAACAAGTCTCCCCTGTTAAGTAGTGTTGAGTCACTCAACCCCTCTCCCTGTTTGGGCTAACCCTGTCTAATTACCCGTCCCAACACAGCCTGGAGCCTGCGTCTTCCCAGACAATTAGGGTGATGACGGGAAGGCACACGCAGGCACTCCCTCCCTGCTGCAATCCTCCCTGCTGCAGTCCCTCTGCAGTTGCATGAACCCCTGGGTAATTGGTAGGTCCTCTCACTCTTCCGCCTCCTTCTGGAGAAGGCTCAGAAATGTCTTTCCCTTGTCAGCAGCATGACCCAAAGTACACCTAGCCTCGCATGGCCTCGCCACTTCTGAGCCCGGAAACTACGTGTCCCCTCTGCCATCCTGTATTCTGGGTTTTTTTTTCTGATCCTCCTGGAAAGCCACTTTGTGCTTGGCCATTCTCATTTAATCCAGGTGGGGTCTCTCCCACTTTACAGATGAGGAGACTGAGGCCTGGGCAGGTGACCCGACTCGAGGCTGCAGAGCCTGGTCTGACCCTCAGACAACGATAAACTCAGGTCTGAGGGAATGACACAGCTCACCAGACCTTATCCTGCCCCACACTGACCTGTTGCTACTCAGCCTCTGGCAATGAACAGTGGAGAGACCCAAGGTGCACATTAGCTTTCCAGAATAGCCTGGGGAGGTGCTTTTCTCAAGGCTGTAAACATATTCCTGGTTGGGGCCTTCACCCTGTTGGGCACAGGTCCTTGGAACCTCCTGCTTCTGGTCCAGGTCCCCTCCCCACAGACCCATGGATGTGTGGGCTGTTACTTTATAATGTGTGCCCAGACCTCTGCCCACTTCTGACACGGGACAGAGGGGGGGGGAAGTCACTGGGGGCTTGGCTAGGCCCAGGCACGTGAGTCAGTGTCCACCAGATAGACAGCCATGGCCCCAGAATTTCCAGCGCTGGGTAGGCTCAGGCTCAAGGTAAGACGGGAGAGAGTAATGGGGTTGTCCTGGACTGTGGGGATTGGAGCAGCTGGTGGGGAGGCCCTGCCCACGGCCGTGGGCAATCAGAAACTTGGACTGGACCTCTCAGAAATAGGTCTGGAGGCCAAAACTCACAGGCCCTTTTTATCCAGTGACCACTTATGTGACTGCTGTGTGCGGGGCCCTGGGCTGGACCCTGAGTTGTAGCTGTGACATTTAGATAGGCCTGATAGTGTAAATGCTGAGTTATCTGAGACACGCAGGTAACAGAAATCCTCTGACCCCAGTGACTCAAAACCATGTCAAGAAGGGGGCCTTGACGCTGACTTAGGAGTCAGAGGAGGCTTCCTAGAAGGGGTGGTATATAGGCTGAGTCCTGAGCTGGTGTTAAATAAAAAGAAAGAGAGAAAACAAAGGTGTGTGTGTGTGTGTGTGTGTGTGTGTGTGTGTGTGTGTGTGAGAGTGTGAGTGTGTGTGAGTGTGTGTGAGTGTGTGAGTGTGTGAGTGTGTGTGAGTGTGTGTGTGGTGTGTGTGTGTGAGTGTGTGTGTGAGTGAGTGTGTGTGTGTGTGTGTGACCTTGACAGAAACCAACTCATATGTAAAGGTTAGAGATGAGTGAGGTCAGGGGTGGGGGATCAGCTAGAGGTGGGAACAAGACTGGGATCTCACTTTTCCTCAAGTCCCTGGGCAACTGGGAGCCTGTGGGGTGGAGTGCGCTGCCATGTGACCTCACTCAGCTGCTGTGACCCACGAGCAAGCAGCCTTGCCACACACAGCACTTTGGAGGGTGGCAAAGGCCTATTCGGAGTCTGCCCTGGGCCATGGCGTGCTGCTTAGCTAACGAGGTCAGTGAGTGGACGTGAGTGTGCAGCCGGGTTCCATACAGTGTGACCTTGATCACGTGGACACAGGAATGGCATTGAAGGACCCTGGGTGCATGGTGCCGCGCCCACCATCTGATCTGGTAAGACAAGCTGTTTGCAGACACTTTCAGGAAGGAGGACTTGGGTGGGCTGTTGAATACTTTTTTGTTTGCCCCTCACCCCCGATGTTTTTTTTTTTTTTTTTCTGTCCACACCACGTCATTGTAAAACACTCCTGCAGTTTCCAACAGTGGGGGAAACGAGCAGGTGGTTTGTTTTCTTAAAGTGGTTCTAACTAAATATATGTGACGTCATTCAAAAGCAGAAAGATTCGGAGGAAGAGTGTATCAGTCTGTTTTCCATTGTTAAAACAAAACACCCGAGACGGGTTACTTAAACCGGAAGACAGAACAGCATGGCACTGGCTGTGTTACCGGGGATGATGGCCTGGAGAGACAGGAGGCCAGGGAGCAGGAAAGAGCCAGGCTGGTCCTTCTGTAATAACCTCTTGAGAGAAGCAACCCAGCCCCCATGAGAACCTTAACTCCTTTCCAGGGAGACCTGGAAATAGGAAGTCAATAGCCCAGGGACCAAGTAACATGGGATATTTGGGTTTGAATCCTGTACTGTCCCCTGTTGGTCTCTTTAGACAGTGGAAACAGCAGTTGTCTGAGCTGTTGATTCAGGAAGAATTTGGGCCCGAGACGAGAAGTGAGTTCATGAGCAAAGAGCATTCCCTGGCTGAAGAGCCCTTGTTCAAGTCAGTGACCTTGACTCTGTGTGCACACCGGTGTATCTCCCCGGGCACCTCAACCCTGAACGTTTCTGAGTAGTGCGCTAGGGCACGAGGGTAGGTGTTTGTGGAGCCCAGAGCACCCGTCTCATCACCGAGGCTGAGGAGCTGCATAGCCCTGGGATTAACTTCCGGCCCGTGCTATGGTCTGAGCCTCAGTGTTCCCATCTGTAACGAGGGGCTTGTGATGCCTGGCTCAGGTGTGGGGAGGGCGTGAGATGATGGAATAATCATTACTGCTTATTAAGCATTGTATGGTCAGCACAAGTCTTTCCCACCTTGTGGGAGTGTAGTGTTTGGCCACAGAGCTGGGCAAGTATGGCTCTGGCTGCCGTAGCCAAGTCAGGGCTCAGAAATGAGAGCTTCAGGATGGACAAGTGGCAGCATTGGGGAAGGCAGGGAGGGCTCCCTGGAGGAGGTGATAGAAGTATCCTAGCCCTGGAGAAGTGATACCCCAGGAGCATCACAGTGGCATGCAACTTGGGACCCAGGTTCCTCTGTAGAGGACACTCCTACAGTCCTTTTCCTTTACAGAATGGGGCAGCGTGTACTCTGGTGTGGGTTTTGGTCAGAGGTGCTTGGAAGGTTTCCTTAGCATTGGCCGCCGGCATTGGCCACCCAGAATTGACCATCTGACATTGGCTGCCTGGCATTAGCTACCAGCTGCCACTCAGGATTGTGAGTATCCTGTAGCTGCCACCTCCAGGTGTCCCTGGTAGATAGGGACACTGGACAACTGGGCAGTGGCTTGAAAAACAATCAGAACCTCAACTTGTCACGGAGGCAGGTGGCCATGTCCCTCTGGGCCCACTTTGCCTGCTGGCCAAAGAGTACACTCATTCATTCATTCATTCATTCATTCATTCATTGAGATGGGGGTCTGTTTTTGTAGCTCTGGCTGTCCTGGGACCTTGCTATGTAGACCAGGCTGGCCTGGGACTCACAGAGATCCCCATGCCTTTGCTTTGAGGGTTCTGTGACTAAAAGGCAAGTGCCACCATGCCCAGCCATGACGACACTCTTAAATACCTTGTGCCTGACACCAGCAGGCCTTCCTCCTTCCATGTTGATCCTGGTTGAGACAGACCTGAAATGACTGGGAAGAACCCACTTATTCTTGGGGTGCATTGTGGGCATGGTAGGCAGATGCAGGCTTTGTCCCGAGACTATTGGGTGGCATTAGCACCTGCCCATCCCTGTGTAATGCTGGTCCCCCCCTCCCCCAGGGAGTGACACCTAGTTCATTGTCATGGCTATCACCAACGATATGCCGCTAGGAACTTGGGGGCCACATAGCCTGGATGCCATCTGGCCTGTCATTTGCAAGATTGCTCAAGAGTGCTCCCAGTCTGAGTGCCTGTCATGAAGCCTCCTGAGGCAAAGGCTGAGGAGTGGTCTGCATACCCATGGCATGCCAGGTCCTGTGCCGGGCTTCCTTTATATAGTATTCCATGACATAGTTGCAGATAGCACCGATGTCCACCAATATCCAGATCACACAGAAGTAATCGGGTAGATCCAGAGTGCTCAGGCTCCAGAGCCTCCCTCTTTCCTCTCTATACTTGTTGGTTTGGCCTGCAGGGCTGATGTCTCAGCCGACTGTGAGACTTTGGGTCATTATATAACCATGTTAGTTGTTGTAGGTGTTTGTCCCGGGATCACAGAAACTGTTTCTTCTTGTTCTGGTGGGATGAGGATTAACCCAATTTAATCCTCAGAGGCAGACAGATATCTGTGAGTTAGAGGCTAGCCTCATCCACAAAGTGAGTTCCAGGACAGCCAGAGCTGTTATACAAAGAAACCCTGTTTCAAAAGAGAAAAAACAAACAGAAGACCTGAGTAGCTTGTAACAAGTGGCACAGGACTGTTTACGAAAGAATGGGACGGGAATGAGCCTGTGCATGTTACCACCCTGTCTGTCCCTTGCTTGCAACTAGACAGAGGAGGCTTGGAGGCACCCTTTGAGGGAATCTGAGCTGGGCACTCTCCAGGCTGGCACTGCCTGTCACTTAGGGCCATGGCCAGAGTATGCAAAGGACACTGTGGGTGCAATATCCAGAGATTCTCCCTGCCTCTCTGCGACAGGGTCTCATGTAGCCTAGGCTAGCTTTGGATTCCTTATGTAGTTGAGGCTGACTTTGAACTTCTGCTCTTCCTGCCTTCACCCTGCACTGCGCTACCATACCTGTTTTATATAGCTTTAGAGGAAAGAAAGAAAAAAAAAAAAAACAAAAACCCAGGTCCTCCTGAGTGCTGAGTAAGCACTCTGCCAACTGAGCTACATCCCCAGATTCTTGATGATGCTATTGCAGATAAGTGGGCCTGGGGCCGAGATCATGCAGTGAATTAGCCACAGCTGGTACTCAAGGACCTCCTGACTCCTGCCTTAGTACCCTCCCCTGCACAGAGAGTTTCCCTGTGGCTTGTGACGCTGCCCACCCTCTCCCCAGCAGCCTTGTGGGATGGGTCAGGCTGTGAATAGGCTTGTATGTCTGGTGGACAGCCATGTGCTAGGGGGAGGGGCTATGCTGGGTCTGGAGGGTTCCTTAAAACCCAACCCATTACCAGCCTGTTGTCTGTGCTACAGCCCACTCCAGCTATTACGGCCCGCCTGTAATGGGATCGGCTGCCTGGGTTAAGTGTTCACATTAAATTAATACCTCCTCCGTGGAGACAATCAGCTGGCACTTAATTTGTGCTTCCTTCTGGGCGTCGGAGTACAGCTGGGCAGCCCTAGTGGGCATGTCTGTGTGGCAGCGCCCCTTTCTCAGGACCCTGACTCTGCAGAGGTGGACAGGTGGTGTCCAGAAGGCCAAGGCAGGCACGGGTGCATGGCAGTGCAGGGCTCCACGCTGGAGGGTAGGCAGCTTGAGGTTCCTGGCTGTTATCTTCAAGGAAGAGTAAGTGCTCACAGTCCAGGGGTGAGGAAGCCAGGGGGGAGGGGAAGCCACGGGTTTGTGGCTTCCTGGGGCACAGGCTGGTGGTTGGTGGTGCTGGGATCTGTCATTGTGCCCAGCCCCCACCTCCCTTTCTTTCTGTATTCTGCTGCAAACACAGAAGGGCTGTGGTACAGAAGAGGGGCGGTGTGGAATGTGGACCCAGTCTCACTCAAGGTCAGCGAGCCCCTTTGGAGGGTGCAGGGAAGCCGTGGAAGCTCTGCGTCTTCCCAGGAGAGCCAGCCTGGGGTTGTGCAGCGCAAGGCTTCCTGGTTGGTCTCTGCTGTCCGCCCCCTCCCAGGGCCAGGCCCAGGCCCACGCTTGGCCCAGAATGAAGTTTTCCACTGATGGCCCCAGCCCCGCCTCACCTGTGCCCGTTCCCTGTCACCTGAGTGAGCCTGCCTGGGTGTGCCTGCTTCCCAGGCGGGGACCATACTTGCTGCTCCCTCCTAGCGCCCTACTGCTCCCGCCTGGCCTGAGCCTGCTCTTGGAGCCAGACTGAGCTGAGCTGCTGGCTGTGACACTCTGCTGTGACTCAGGGCTGGGACTTGGGTCTTCACCCTCCTCCTCTTCATGCAGATTCGTTCCCACACTGTCCGCAGAGAAGAGATGTTCTCCACCTCATGGGTGGGAAACCCACACCCCGAGAGGGTGATGGATTTGCCCAGGCTCTCACAGCCGCGGAATGTAGCGACGGGTGAAGTGTTAGCAAACAGTCTGTCCCCCACAAGAAGCCAAGTTCAACCAACAATCAAACTAACAGTAAGAAGAGAGATGTGCCAGGTAGTGGTGGCGCACGCCTTTAATCCCAGCACTCGGGAGGCAGAGGCAGGCGGATCTCTGAGTTTGAGAGGCCAGCCTGGTCTACAAAGCTACACAGATAACCCGTCTCAAAAAAAAAAAAAAGCAAAATAAAAAACCGTGAAAGAAGGGAGATTATTCAGTGTGGTCACGTGGGGAAGAGGGACAAAGAGATTCACTGGCTCCCTCAAGTCACTCTTGGAGTCCTAAAGTGAGGTTAAATCTTTAAATAGGGGCCATGGGTTTGAGCATAGATACAGTCCTGACAGTGTGGCCCCGCCCACCCAGGCCCAGCATTGTTTGGCTTCCCTTTCATCCTGTTGGGTACTCTGACAGCTGTTAGAACTCTGTGCAGTTCTTTGCCGGGACTCAAGGCCCCCTCTCTGGCTGTGGCCTTTCCCTTGTTCCAGTATGAGAAATCGCCATTTCTCGGGATCTGCTCTTTCTGTGGTCTGAAAGTCAGATTGAGGAACCCAAGTGTCTGATTTTCAGAATACCTTCATGTGTGCCGCGCTACTTCTGTGTCTACGGTTGGGGACTCCAGGACTGACCCCCCACAGGCCCCGGGCTGTCTATGGTGCTCTGATTATCTGCAGGGGCTGCACCCACTTTCTTCCCGGGCCTCTGAGCCTTTCTCTGACTGCTCAGGATATGAAAGCCCCATGAGTCAGCCCCTCTGCCAGCGGCTTCAGCTTTCGTTTCCGCCTCTCCCTCTCCTCTCCGTTGCCGGGCTTCGTGGGCTCCTTCCTGTGTCTGTGTGTCACTCTGAGCTGATGGAGGGGTGTGGGGGGGGGCACTGGCCCTGGTTCAGGCAGCCAGGACTGGGCTGGCTTTAGAGCCGCCCCCTCCTCCCCGCAGTGGCCGGCTGAGATTTCTCATCTGTCACGTGGTCCCAGCACTGGCTCTTCAGGAATGCTGAGAGACCACATCTGGCAGTGACGGGCTGCCACCTCCCCCATCTCAGCTGCCGGTCTCCCACATGTGCCTCTTCCGCTTAGGTGGTGGTGGGGCCTGCTCTCGGAGTCTGGCTGGGCCACTCAGTGGAGTCATTTCCTCTCCTTGCCTTGATTGTCTTGATGTCCCTGCCTCCCCTGCCGGCCTTGAAGGGTTGTGAGAAGTGGGAGGGGAAGGCTTTTCCTTCAGGCTTCCTGTCTGGGATGTGCAGGCCCCTCCCCCAGGAGGGGAACGAGAGCCTAGAGGACATTGAGCCTGGCTGTGTGGGAATTTGGCTGTAGAGTCCACGGGGTGGGAAACAAAGATAAGATTAGGGACAGGGCTCAGGCGGAAGGAAGGGGCCCGAGTGTGGACGATTTCATTCATCCACCCTTTCATTCATTCATCCACCCTCCCGTTCATCTTTCCACCCACCCATCCATCCACCCACCTATTCATCTTCTCATCCACTCATCTAACCCATGCACCCATCCCATTCCATTCAATAAGGGTCAGCAGGATGGCTCAGCCGGTAAAGGCAGTTGCCACCGAGCCAGAGTTCAATCCCAGGACCCCTCGTGGTGGAAGACGAGAACTGACTTACTTTCCATTCAATGGATATCCCCCTCCTTACTGAGAAGGGGTTAGAGAGGCAGGCCCCCAGCTCTTCCCTTGCACCCCCAGTCTAGAGAGCTCATTGTTTTAATCCCTCCTTGCTTTGTTTAGCCAGGGCCCAGGGTGCTCAGAGCAAGGCAGGGAAGGTGCCCTCAGACCCTGGCATGGTGGAGAGGGTAGAGGTGGCCTCACGTTCCCTCATGGGCCTGGGTCCCTTAGGTGAGAGCTATGAGCCATGCACATGATGTCCAGGGTACCTGGGAAGACCTCTCCTGGTCCCTGGGTCTGGCTGCCTTAAATCTGTGGAGTGGAGAGAAGCCGACACTTGGGACAGCATGGGGGATGGGAGAAGGTTCCAGGAGACAGAGGAGGAGGGAAGGAACAGGCTACCAACTAGAGGCCAAGCCTACTTCATCCTCAGCATGGGGCTAGACCTTGGGGGATTAATATATTCTCCTCTCCAGCTCTTGCATCCATCATCCCACACTTAAAGAGACGTTAGAAGCATGGGCATCCATACAGTGTGGACACACCCACCCTTCTGCCCCTCAGGGGATCTCTTGAAGGTGGTCCCAGCCACTTTGTCCCGCTCAGAACCACACCCTAATAGGAGTTTAGGGACCAAAAGTTTTCAGGAAAGCGTGTCCACCGAGCTCCTGGTTCGAAGTTCCCTCCTTGGCTAAGCCTCCCTCAGTGGGCAGCCCTGGACAGGGCTTGGATGGTTGTCTGGGAAACAGGTGCTAAAATCTCAGCCAGCCATTCAATTGACCAGATTTTGTTGAAGCTGGGTCCTGGGGAAGATGTGCCACCTGTCTGTCCTTTAATAATTGAGGCAGCTAGTGGCTGAAGGGCAGAGATTTTCTGCATTGTCAACACGTTAGCCAGCTGTGCCAGCTTTTCCCGCTGCCACCCCTGGGAGGGACATCTCTTCTGGGCAGTGTACTCAATCTGTGCTACCAGCTGCTGTGCACATTTAGGGTCTGTCCTTCATCCCCTGGGGGACCGAGGGCCAGCTGCACACCTACCCCAGCTTTGGAAATAAAAGACCTATGAAATCATTCGTCTTGGGGTGCAGCCTGGGAAATGTGAAGGAAGAGGGTGCAGGGCATGGCGGGGAGGGAAGCAGGGAGGTCGAGGCACTGATAGCTGGACACACAGAGTGCCATCCGCAGGCTGGCGTCACCCGGGAGCTGTGTGCCTCCAAAGACTGGCTGAGTTGGGTTTTGTGGCGGGGTGGGGTGGGGCGAGAGGAGGGGACATACGAGATGGCTGGGTGGTTCACCTGCAGGTTCTAGACTGAGTGGGGTTTGGGTCCCAGTTCCCTCTTAGCAGCTGTGTGCATTTAGAAAAGTGGCTTCATCTCTCTGAACCCCAGCCCCTTCACCTTCGAAGTAGTTTTGGATAAAAGCCTGAGAGGATCAGTAGTAGTTCATGTGAAAGCTGATGTGTATATGAGGGAATGAGTGCTGAGTGTGAGACCCAGACAGCATCTGCCAATATAGTAAGTAGCTGCTGTTCCTGTCTGGAGATCTGAAAGCACGCATGGTCGGTGAGGGGCCAGCCTGACTTCTGACTAGGTGGATAATGGCAGGAAAGGTTAAAGGTATTCACCTGCATCCCAGGGGTGTGTGTGGGACTAGTGGTGCACCTTCTCTCTCCTTCAAGCTTTCCTTGGTTGCTGCTGTTGTTGGCATGGGAGGGCCTGACCCCAGGAGCTGGACAACAGCCAGTACCTAACACACACTTACTTTCCCTTGAGCCTTCTCTGCCCTCCCCCGTCAGAGCAATGTGGCCAGGAGTGATGATTCAGCCCCGACCTGTGTCCTGGGCCTTCACCTCCCTCAAGGGAAGCCCCGGATGCCCTGGGCTGCCAGCAGTGGTGAGGGTAGGTAGCCTGGCACCCCTGCCCTTCTTGGTAGCCCTACCCTCTGCAATAAAGGGTGACCAGCTCTGGATTCAGTCTCATCTGTGACATACTGTGTAACCTTGAACAAATGCAGCCTGGTTCTCAGTTTCTGTCTGTGGGGGGCATCTAGGGAGATAGTCCCATTTGTGTGAGGCCCTGAGACCCCTTCAGTGTCCTCTGTGCTCTGTAGTTTCAGACTTGAGCTCCGGGCAGATATGGGCCCTGCCATGCCAAGGTTTAAGGCGGAAGTGGACCAGTGTCTCCTGGGAGCCTGGAAGGCCGGCTTGTGTGGATAGAGGAGGAATTTTCCTCAGTGTGTGCAAACAGTATCCATTTTCTCTTGTTTCCAAAAGCTGGTGATGTAACCAGCCTTCATCCAGTCCTCCCCTCTGGCCTATTTTTAGCCCGGCCCCACAGCTTCTTAAGAGTCTCAGACCTCCTTGCTCAGCGACCATGTAGGGAGGGTAGCATGGAGTGAGCAAAGACAGAAGCCTGTCTGTTTGTCCCAGGGTGGAGGAGGGTAGGCACAGGATGCCAGCTCTTCCGGGAAGGGAGGGATCTTAGTGAGGTGCTCAGTCTTGGCTGCCCCTGTCCTTACCACACATTGGGAAGAGTCTCTCAGCCATGCTTTGTTTCTCTGCTGTGACATGGGGATGATGGTGGCATCCTTCCCACCCTCTGCTGGAGGCCTGAGTTGCATCATGTAACCCTCTCTAAGGGGAAGCTGGTGCTGTTATTTTTGTAGTATCCCCCTGGATGATCACAGCCCCCTAGAGCTGCCCTTCCTCATTGCATGGTTAGTGTTGGGGTACAAATTAACCTGTGTGTGCTTGGCCCCTACCTTTTTCTCTTCTGCTTCCACTAATGGGTGTGTAAACGAAACTGAGCACAAAGTTCTCGGGCTCTGGCCCATAAGACACACTGCAGCAGGGAGGGCTGGACCTATCCGAGGATTGGTTAGGTGTGTGCCTTTGGGCAAGATATTCAACCACCGGGAGAGCTTAGTCTCTGCATTTGCAAAGCTAAAACCTGCATAGGCAATCTCTGTGGCCTGGGAGGTGTGTTCCATATAGCCCTGATAATAGTGGTTAGCATGGAAAGCTTGCTTCTTATGGGAAGAGTCCTAAAGCCTAGCTTTGGTACTCTACCTTACAGTGACAGCTAGACCAATAGCACCTGTGACCCTTCACCGTTTGCATGGAGTAGGCAGCGGTGTTTCCCATCTGTGTCACCACAGTACCATGCCTGTACCTCAAAGGTGGCATTTGCCAACACTGGGCCTTGTGGTTAGCACCACTCCACTGTCTTGGTGCTCTCTAGGCTGGGAGTTCCCAGAGGGCAGGTGGGTTTTCCTGGGCATTTTTCCTGCCCTTCGTGGACGATGAGGGTGGGACCTGTGGGGACCGGCAGGAGGAGGTCCTCTGACCATTTGTTCATCTTGCTGTTGCAGATGGGAAGAAGAGCTGGCCAAGCGTATGAACCTTCAGACCATGGTTGACACACTGCAGGAGGTAAGAGTCCCCAGAGTCCCCAGCAGAGAGGTTTTTAAGTTAGCTGTGGGGCCGTGATGGAAAAAGTTGGGCAGAGAGTCCTAGCATAGCCTCTGCCCTGATCATTCTCTGCTGCCTCAGCCACTTACAGGGCAGAAGAGCTCAGGCACAGGACTGGGGAAGTCTGGGTCTTACTGGACGATTGGGGCCATCTGCTTCCCTCTCCTGCCTCTCGACCTCTAGGTGCCATTTGGGCTAGGTGGTCTGCAGGTCCCTTTGACCTTTCAGCTGCAAGTTTCTCAAATTAGGACTGATGCCTGGGGACACATGATCAGGTAGCCCCAGCTCAAGCAGGATCTGGGCAGACCTGAGGACATTCGCCTTGTTGCTCTCTCTGGCTACTCCGCATTCCGGGCTATGCCACTCACACACTTACGGGAACCCTGAGCAGCACACTTTACCATCAGCCTGTTTTCCCTTCTTTCTCTGCCACATGGGTCAAGACCAGCAATACCGTGAGAAGGCAAAGCAGAGTTAGTTTAATTTTTTTTTTTAACAGGTGGGTGTGGTGGCTCACACCTGTAATTAATTACTTGGGAGGCGGAGGCAGGAGGATGAGGAATTTAAGGCCAGTCTGGGCTGCATAGTCAGTTCCAGGCAGCTTGGGTTTCATAAGCCCCTGATTCAACAAAACCAAATTGGGCTGGAGGTATGTCTCAGTGGCCAAGCTCTTTGCCTGTCTTACGCATTGCTCCAAGTTTGATCTCTAGCACTGAGAAAAATATTAAAAATTAGAAGTGTTTATTTTCCAAGAAAGTGGGAGACACAGTTCAGTTGGTAGGATGCTTGCTTAGCCATGCACACACCTGGGTTCCCAGTGCAAACAGGGTGGTGCACACCCGAAACCCAGCATCAGGGCGGAGCGGGGCACGTTGTCAGATGCCTGTAATACCAGCACTTGGGAGGCAGAGCCAGGCAGATATCTGAGGTTAAGGCTAGCCTGGTCTATAGAGAAAGTTTCAAGACAGCTAGGAATGCCTGAGAAACCTTTTCTTGAAAAACAAATGAACAGCAGCAAAAGAAGTTTAAGGTCACACCCTCAACTACAGAGGGAGTTTGGTCTCAAAAAACAAAACAAAACAAACAAACAAACAAAAAAAACAAAATAGGAAAGCTTTTTTCCCCCAACATATTCACCAGATGTTGAAAAAGTCCATGAAATCACAAAGGATCAAAGCTACCTGTTCTTCCCTCCCAGCCTTTTCTGCACAAACATGCCTGCGTCCCAGTCAGCACTTTCAAATGCCTGTCTTAGAACAAAGGCATGAAGTTATCATTTTCAAGGCCAAAGCTGGTCAGACATTGGCACCCGGTAGACCGGGGGTTTACCTTGTATCTTTAAGTGCTGGGGAGTCTGCTGGCCTTAACCTACCCTTTGCCCCTGATAGCAGCCTCTCATTTTTCTTCGCCATAAATGACCCCCAGGCAGCTTTGGGAGCAGTCACCATGCTCGGCAGCCAGACTGGGCTGAAAGCCATGGATGTTTAGCTTATGAAGACACTGAGTGTCCAGGGCTCTGGACCCAGGTGTCCATCCTGTCCTCCCCTTTAAAGCCTGCCTATCTCCATCCATCCCCAGGCAGCGCAAGAAGCTGAGGCTATCCAGGAGGAGATGAACGAGAAGATTGAACGGCTCAAGGCCGAGCTGGTGGTGTTCAAAGGGCTCATGAGTGATGTAAGTGGCGTGGCCATCACCCTAGGCATCATGACCTCCCTTGCCCTTACATCATGCCAAATGCTTCATTCACTCCGAGGCTCGAGCTCGGCTTGTAGTTACAGTCGTGGCTGGCTGGTTTGTTCCAATGAGGGATGCATCAGGGACCAGGCGCCTCCCCACCCTCCCCACATCGCTTCCCTGTGTCTGAATAGAGGTGCTTTAACCGCTGCTTAACCCATTGCCCTCCTCCTCCCGCCCCTGACATCTGTATGTGTCCTCGCCATGTGATGACCTCGGTGTCTAAGGAGCACAGGCAACCAAATGGACTTGAGGCTCAGGGAGCCCGCCCTCCTGTAGGTTGTCCCTGTTAAGTTGGGAATGGCTGGCGTGCGCGTCTTCTTGGCCATGTGGGGCCCCTCTGAGTGACCAGCCATGGGTGGAAACAGCCTCCTTTACTCTTCGATCTGGGCTTCTCGCCATCTCTAGGAGTGGGCATCCTGCACGGAGAGCCCACCCGAAGGAAAAGGAGCCTGGGTTTGGTGACTCAGCCTGGCTCAGCTCCTGGCTTTCAGGGACATGCAGTTGAGTGTGGTTAGACTTTGTGGGACCCAGGTGGAAGCCACCTGTCTCTTTTCACATGGGTGCAGAGGGAACCCTCTTCTTTCTATGTGACCCTGCTTTCATCTGCTGCAGGAATCGAGAGAGAGAGAGAGAGAGAGAGAGAGAGAGAGAGAGAGAGCCGCTGAGGCAGCCATGTTATAGGGGACAGTGGGGATGAGTGTGGGAACAGAAAGGAGGTCTGTGCATCATTTATGCATGTGTGTGCGTGTGCTGGGGAATTAAACCAAAGGTGGCCTTGGCCTGTTTAGGCAGCGCGCTCACTCACTGAGTGACACCAGCCTTGGAAGGGTTCCTCTCCATGGTCTCCGTGCTCTTGCTTGTCCTCTACTCCAACTAAACCAGCATTGCCGTGCCCTGCAGCCCTGAGGAGGACCAGCACACACAGCCTCACACCTTCCCTCCTGACGTCCCCATGACCCCACCCACCCTCAGGAAAGCCTCGACACCCAGCCCCTGCAGTTGACTCCAGGGCCTTCCCCACCCCTAGGGTTCTGCCTACTCCTCTGATGGCCCCCCATGCTCGCTCCATCCCTCGCTCACGTAACCCCTGCTGTCCTCCCTGCAGCCCATGACAGACCTGGACACAAAGATCCAAGAAAAGGCTATGAAGGTGGACATGGACATCTGCCGCCGAATCGATATCACGGCTAAGCTGTGCGATGTCGCACAGCAGCGGAACTCGGAAGACGTGTCCAAGATCTTCCAGGTGACCAGGGCTGGCCCCTCTTCACCAGTCCCCAGCCCAACCTCTTAGAGCAAGCCCTGGCCTCCACCACAACCTTTCCACGCCTCTGTCCCTCCACATTTTGCTTGTCCCCCCATCCCAAGGTAGTCAGTCACCTGACCCTCTGACCTCCCCTAGGGAGATGCAGACTTGGGGATTTGTAGTTTGCAGCTGAGGAGTCTATTGGGGGACAATAGGATGTACCAAGAAAGGATATGGTAGGGCTTGGCTGGAACCCACATCTCCTGGCTCTCCAGGCCGTGTCCTGCTGTGCCCACCGTTTCTCACAAAGCCTCCCTCTCTCTGAGACTCCGAATTGTTTCCATGGTGGGGGAGCCCTGGCCAGGTGATGGGGAGTCCTGACAACTGGCCCTCAGAATCCCAAAAAGTTATTGGTTTTTGCCTAATTCTCATTCTCCCAAAGGTTCCCTGTATACACACCCCGACCCCTGGTTTCCCATGCAAGGGAGAAGGAAGTTGGTGGCACCAGTGGGCAGTTCTGGAGGGGGCCCAGTTGTGGTCCCGCTGACACAGGGCACATGCCATTCTCGGAAGTTTGGGGTCATAGTTTGGCCTGTGTTTGAGCCTAGGGCAGTGCTGTGTGTTGTTGCTTTCTGTGTGTGACTCTGGATATAATTGGGGCAGTTGGGAGCCTCCCCCAGCCCTTTCTCATGCCTTTTTGCTGCTTCCTGGGGGACTGGTCCCTGCGGGGAGCTATACAGCCCTCATTGGCTTGGGTCTTGTGTGCTTGGAACAGAAGCTTGGTAAACCCTCTGCATGTAAGAAGAAGGTTCTGAAAGCATGCGGCTATTCTGACCTTTGTCAGGGTTTCTTGGTTTCTCTGGCTGGCTTTGAGACATCCCAGGCGATGGTACCATGGTCTGGCCTACCACTGTTCCAAATCATGGGGCTGCCTTTCTGGTGATGGGCGAGCTGAGCTGGCCCATCCAGGACTGGGTTCCTGTGTCTGTGTTGTCTGTCTATCCTGCATGCCTCATGCTTCACGCTTCCTGCTAACACTGCCTGCTTCTTAGAGGACCCATGCAGGGCTCCCTGCTGTGGTGGCTGCCCCAGCCATACTCCCATCTACTCGTTGGGACACTGGTCCACTTCCAGGTTCACCCCCCCTCACCCCAGCCAAGCACCCCAGTTACCTTGGCCTCTTCCTTCCCTATCCAGGTGGTCCCTAAGAAGAAAGAACGTAAGGTGGCTTCGGACGATGACATCTCCGAGCAGGATGGGGAGGTGAATCGGTTCTCAGATGAGGAGGTGGGCTCCATGAACATCACAGATGAGATGAAGCGCATGTTTAACCAGCTGTGAGTATCTAGGTTGCCCAGCAAAGGGACAAATATCAGTGACTGGCCGAAGGGTCCCAGATGTGATATGTTCTGAAAGAGTTTGGATTATTTGTGTGTGTGTGTGTGTGTGTGTGTGTGCGTGCATGCATGCATGCTAGTGTGGGTGCATGAAAGCCAGAGATCAATCTTGGGTGTCATTTCTCAGGTGCTGCCCACCTTGTTTCTGGGAGGCAGGGCCTCTCATTGGCATGGGGCTCACTGGTTAGACTAAGTTGGCTGGCCAGTGAGCCTCAGGGATCAGCTGTCTCCTCCTTGTACTGGGATGATAAATTCACATCACCAGAGCAGGCTCGCCCCAGAGTTGGAGATCCTCTTGCCTCTGCTTTCTGAGTGCTGGGATGAAGGATGTTGCACCACTACTGCCTGGCTCCATGCCCGGCTTTTAACGTGCATTCTTGGGATTGAACTCTGGTCCTCATGCTTGCAAGGCAAGCAAGCCATCTTTCCAGCTCCTGGATTTATTTCTTTAAAAAAGTTTTAAAAATATTTTTTAATCTAAAAATATACTTAAGTTTTGTAACATTATTTTGAGGGTATGAACGTTTTGGCTGCATGTATGTCTGTGTGATGGTGTTGGATCCCCTGGAACTGGAATTACAGACAGCTGTGAGCTGCCATGTGGGCGCTGGGAATTGAACCCAGGTCCTTCAGAAGAGCAGCCAGTGCTCTTAACCGCTGAGCCATCTCTCCAGCCCTGCTGGATTCTGTTTTTAAACAGGGAGTTTGGGAAGCTTCCTGTTTTAAGCCTCTCTTTGAAGGCTCAAGGCCAGATATCACATGGCACCGTCCATGGCTGGGTATCGAGTGCCTCCCATATTTGGGAAGTGTGACCATGATCTTCTGTGTCACCTGCTGCCCTCTCAGACCTGTAGAACACCTGTACCCAGGGAGGTGTAGGGAGAGGATCGCTTCAACTACGATTGTCCTTCCTTGCCCAAGGGATGAAAAGACAGGGCTGTCCCATCTCTTTGCTCTTCATATGTAGTGTGTCTGATGACTTCATGAAGCCAGGGAGGGCCAGTAATCACCTCAGTAGGCTGTTCCCAGCCATGCATTCCGGGCCCACTCTTCATCTCTCTAGGTGGGCTGGTGAGTTTACTCACACATAGTTCATGGGAAGACCCTTGAAAGTCACCAAGTGTCCTCCATGAAATGACACTTAGCTGACTCCAGACTTTCACCAAGTAGGCTCTTATTAACCTATTGAAGGCTCTGAAGGGACTCAGCAGGACATGACAGAGTTGGTACTCAGACTGTAATCTGCCACTCACTAGCATTCCCTCCCCAGGAGATGCCAACTGAGTGGCAGAGTCTGGCATGAGTGTACTGGTGATAGCCAGAGCCAAGTGGTACCAGTCTTTGGGAGCCGTGGTGTGTGTGTGTGTGTGTGTGTGTGTGTGTGTGTGTGTGTGTGCAGGCTCAGTGATGTCACATTGGTGGCTTAGACTTTGTCATTTCTATACATTCAGGACCTCCCTACAAGCCCTGTAGAGACCTGTGCACCAGAACCCATTGAATATATCGCCCTGGGGCTGGGGGTCACTGCAGCCTTGGCATGTTTGGTGCTTTGTTCTGAACCCCGATCCATTTTCAATTCTAATCCATACAGTGCCAAAAGGTGGGGTTGGGAGAAGGCGCTGGGTGAGTCAAGGGCAGGGCTGGGAACCCCATGCTCTTGGGCACCTGGACTCTGAAAGCTCAGCCAAGCCACAGCTGGCACTGTCCAAAGATCAGGCCACCAGCTCTATGACCTCCATATGAGGGAGATACTTTAGGATCACACAGTAGGCAGAGCCGAGCCCACTTACACGGTTCAGTGTTCTGTTCCCTTAGCCTCTTCCTGCTTGGAGAGTGTCCGGCTTCTCTGTGCTGCATCACTGCCCCGGCTGGCCCCTCTTTGGCTTAGCTAGGTACTTACAGAGCACGAGCAGGGCGGAGTTGGGACTTCCTCACCTGACACCTGACACCTCCCTTCAAACAGAACCAAGGTGGCCCTTGACATTTGCTACTGATAATGCCAAGGACACCCCTTGACTCTTGGTTCATCTTTCAACTTGAGTCTCCCTCCAGATCTCATGCTCTCACCTTCTACTGACAAGAGGGACAAGAGGGTGTCCCCAGCCGACACCTTTGTTTTTTTAGATAGCGACTCGCAGCCCTGGCTAGCCTCAAGCTTGCTATGTCGTCTAGAATGACCTTGAACTTCTGATCTCCCTGCCTTGAATACTAGGACTCATGCCTGGTTTTGGCAGTGCTGAGGATCAAACCCAGGACCTCCCATACATGACAGGCAAGCACTCTCAACTGAGCTGCAGCTCTAGGCTTTTGAAAGGAAACGTGGCTTGGGTCGGGATTTTCCCAAGGTTGCTATGGGATTCCTGAGCTAAGTCACTACTGGATGTTTAGACACCCAGATCTCCTGGCTCCTCAGAAGAAATCAGTTATCTGGAGTATTTCATGAAGTTGCTAGGGAATCGTTAAGCTGGTCAGAAATGAGGTACAGTGCAGAGGTACCCACCCAGAGAGCTGAGTTGGGTCACTCTGGTGAGGGCTCCTTCTTGTTTGTGGAAAATGCACTCAGCTGTAAGTAATGGAATAGCGATCCCCATGTGGTGGGCACTGGAGTGTTGACAGGGCTCAGTGTCTAATTAGATTTGTCTGGCTTTAAAGTTGCCTAAATTTAAAAGGAAATTAAGTTCTTTGATCGCCCCTATCATGTTGTTCTGGTCTGGCTGGTGTTAATGACCGATGCCTTGGTTTTCTCTTTCCTGGTTTTTCCTTTCCCGCCTAATATCTCGTGAGCCCAGCCCCGTGGTTACTCCTACCCACCCCCAGCCACTTCTAGTGAGGCTTTTGAATGACACACCCGTGTCAGAACCCTGTTTTGTTTTGATCCAAATCAGTGGCTTGGGCTTCAGACCAAGGCTAAGAAGAATTTCAACCGCCTTCCGAAGTCCCAGGGAGGGGCGGGGGCTCTTTCCGGCTCTGCTGTCATCCATCTTCTTGTCTCTTCTGGCTAGCCATCCTTCAGCGGGGCTTCCCTTCAGATCTCAGACGCAGGGAAGGAAGTGAAGTCAGTAGCGGACTATGTGATGTGCTAATGGGTGGACCCCAGGGGCTCAGAATCGCCTCCTTCTCCAGTATCCAACTCCAAGCTTATTTCCTGACTCACGGGCGCCACCTAGAGGCTTCTACAAGAATTGATGTTGGGCAAGGGAACCAGCCTGGCATAGCTCTAGAGGGCGCTGTAGGGAGGGAGTTTTCATTCATTCATTCATTTATTTATTTTTGTTAGTTTTTGTTTTTGTTTAAATCCGAGCTCCATTTGTGTTGCTGCCAGCTGGTCCCAAACTAATAACTTGCTTTTTGGCAGCCATTCTTCTTTTGAACAGAAGCATGTCTAAAGGAGGGGGGGGTGTTTCTGAGGAGATTTTTTTTGTTTGTTTGTTTTTTTGAGACAGGATTTCTCTGTGTAGCTTTAGAGCCTGTCCTGGAACTCGATCTGTAGACCAGGCTGGCCTCGAACTCACAGAGATCTGCCTGCCTCTGTCTCCCAAGTACAGTCCGGCTCTGAGATTTTTTTTTTTTAAAAAGATTTATTGCATTTATGTGTATGAGTGTTTTGCCTGTGCAGCATGCATGTGTAGTGCCCGTGGAGTTCAGAAGAGGGCGGTGGGGCCCAGGAGCAGTGTTAACAGTTTTTACACCACCATGTGGGTACTGGGAACTGATTTCTAGTCCTCTGCAAGAGCTGTGAGTGAGTGTTCTTCACTGCCTAGCCATCCCTCTAGCCCTGGGGTGGGGGTGGGGGTGGATTTTGACACAAGGGCTTATAATACCATAGCTCAAGTTGATTGGAGCTCACTATATAGCCCTTGGATTCAAGGCTGGCCTTGAATTTGATCCTCATATCTCATCCTCCTGAACTCTGGGATTATAGCCATGCACCACACTACTTTTGACCTAAAACCAGACTTCTA
Source organism: Cricetiscus sungorus (assembly GCA_030556225.1). Lineage (NCBI taxonomy): Eukaryota > Metazoa > Chordata > Mammalia > Rodentia > Cricetidae > Cricetiscus > Cricetiscus sungorus. The sequence continues at coordinate 133,591,824 of JANBXA010000734.1, forward strand.
ATTGTACAGAAACTTTGGCATTTTGAAAGACTAAAGCTCTTTTTGGATAAGACAGTTGGCTTTGGCTGCTGCCCCATCTTTGTTGAGACCCGCCTCCTGGATGCACACTCACTGGGGAAGGTGCCCCCTTCTGTCCTCTGCATGTGCCCCAGGAGCCTGGCTTCTGTTAAGTCATGCCCTCTGGTGTCACCCACAGGCGGGAGACGTTCGATTTTGACGATGACTGTGACAGCCTGACCTGGGAAGAGAATGAAGACACGCTGCTACTCTGGGAGGACTTTACCAACTGTAATCCGACCATTGACCTCCAGGGCGAGGTGAGCGCAAGACCTGGGGGGGGGGAGGGCTCTTTCCCATGATCCCTCATGGTTGCCCTTTTCATGCAGCCTGTGCTCCCCAGATAAACTGTCCCCTCTGTCTCCCCAGCAAGAAGAAAACCTGGGCAACTTGATCCATGAGACTGAATCCTTCTTCAAGACAAGAGACAAGGAGTACCAGGAGACGATAGGCCAGATCGAGGTAAGAGCGTGGGCCATGGGGCTGAGTCTGCCGGGGCTGCATAGCTGAGGTCCTGGGTGGTCAAGTGTCCATGGACAGGCAGGCTTACAAAACGGGACGAGCAAGGGAGTCAGGAGTCAGGGGCCTGGCATTGCAAACCTGTCCTGATTAGGGTGTTGGTTTCCTAATCTGTAAAGCTGGGCCATGATTCTTGCCTCCCCTAAAGAGGCTGAGGCAGGACGCTGCCAGTAACAGGCTTACCCGATGCCTAGCATCATTTGGCATCACTCCGACGTCAGCTCTGGTTGTTACCTCTCCTCAGCTGCAGGGACTGGAGGAGGAAATGATGTTCAAAAAGGCCAAGTCCCTTGACCACTGTTTCCAAGTCAGCAAGCAGTATTCATGTCCATATGCTTGGCCAACAAGAGTTAGTGTGCTTCCTGTGTTAGGGAAGGAGAAGCCCAGAGTCCTCCCTCCTCCCTGGAGGAGCAGATGTCACAGTATGGGAGAATGCTAAGAGACAGGAAAAATTTCCTATTCCTGCCCATAGCCAGTTCCCCAGAGATGCTGAGTACAGGAAAGTTCCCTGAATCAGATGGGGCTTAGCCAGACAGACCTCCTCTGGGGTTGATAAGCAACCATCCCCCATTTGACCAGAAGCATGTCTGAAGGATATTGACTGGTGTGCAGAGAGAATAAGGAAGGTTGATACCCACAGGCAGAGACTTGAGGGCAGTGTCCAGGGATGGTCCTGATGGCACCAGGGATGGCCTGGATGGAGAAGGGTAGTTGCTGCTGCTGGTAACCCGAGGTTGGAAGGTCCCCCTTACCACCTTTATTCTGCATTGCCTCCTTCCAGCTGGAGCTGGCCACAGCCAAGAGCGACATGAACCGGCATCTGCATGAGTATATGGAGATGTGCAGCATGAAGCGAGGCCTAGATGTACAGATGGAGACCTGCCGCCGGCTCATCAAAGGCTCTGCAGACAGGTGCGGCCCCTGCTCCCCAGGCTTCTGTAGTGCAGGCCTTAGAGAGATATTCTTGGGTTGCATCATGCTCCTTCACTACATTTTCATTTTCCTGACCGTCTATCTGTCCGTCCGTCCATCCATCCATCCATCCATCCATCCATCCATCCATCCATCCATCCATGCATCCATGCATGCATCCCTCCACCCCTCCCTTCATACATCCGTGTATCCATGCATCCATCGATCCGTCCAAGCCCTCAGTATAAGCATACCTACTCTGTGCTATGTGGTTTATTCACCTAATCTCACAGTTTCTGTTTAAAACAACATTGACTCAACAGATAGTTGTCAAAGGCACATTGTGTGCATGACCATCTGAGTTTGCTTTCTGTTGCTGTGATGAAGCACCATGCCCAAAAGCAAGTTGGGGAGTTAAGGGTTTGTTTGGCTCCCATTTCCACATCACAGTCCACTGTGGAGGGAGGGCAGGGCAGGCACCCGGAGTCAGGGACTAGCAGAAGCCAGGGAGCAATGCTGTTTACTGACTTGCTTCCCATGGCTTGCTCAGCTTGCTTTGGATAACATCCACCTGCCCAGGGTTGGCATCACCCTCAGTGGGCTGCACTCTCTCTCACAAGTCATTTATTAAGAAAATGCCCTGCAGACTTCGCCTACAGATCAATCTAGTGGAGGCATTTTTCTTAACTGAGGTTCCCTCTTCTGAGGTGGGCAGGGCACACGCCTCACTGTTGCTGATTAGGCTTCTATTACATCCTTCCTCCTCTCTCATCTTTCAACCTCACCCACATGGGTCTGTGCATCAGGTGTGGTATGCAAGGGCAGACCCCCTTCAGGATATCCAGCCTTGTTGGGGGACAGACTCATAGGTAATAAGATGGGAATGCTTGGATCAAAGCTCAGGTTCCTTTTCTTGTGCCAGTTGTCACTGTATAAGAGGGAACAATGGCTGTATGGAAAGTGTAGCGGGTCCAGAGGTTGACTTCACCCGTCCAACCTTTAGCTAATGGAATCCCCTAGAATCCACTGTTATCATATGCAAGCGGAACTGCTTACTAGGGATCCCTCTGGCAAACTGAAACCCGGGGCTGTTTCATCCAGCGTGTGTAGTCCCCAATGTGTTCTCAGTCATCTGGGATTTACTGGGTATCACTGTGCTGAGACCAGGAACGATGGATGGTTACAACATGAAGAACCAAGCTGGACCCATGAACCCCGCTCCCAAGGGGAAGCCACACACTAGACTAAGCAGTGGCTGGGGCAGGGGGTCCTAAGGAGTCATAAGAGCCAGAGGCAGCTCATGGAACCTGTAGGAGCTAGAGGAAAGTGTAGCCTGGCCAGGGTCATGGAAGGAGCCCTTCAAGGTAGATCCCGTTTGGTTCTTTTTATGTTATTGCTGGGGGGTGGAACCTAGGGTCTCGTGCACACTAGACAAATGTTCCGCTCACCAGGGTTCCTGGCCCTGGGATGTCAGGGGACCCAGGCTGCTCTCTGAAAGTCTCCTCTTCCTTCCATGCTTTTCAGGAACTCCCCATCCCCCAGCTCTGTGGCCAGCAGCGACTCAGGAAGTACAGATGAGATCCAGGATGACCTGGAGCGGGAGGCAGATGTGGAGCCCATGGTCAGCTGATAATGGAGGCCGCTTGCAAGTGGTCTTGGTGATGGGGCCAGCCTCCTCTCCTCACCGGGCCACACAGACTCCTGTCCTCCCTCCTCCGGAGGCCCAGCGGGACCGCTGCTTCCTTCCTACACCACCCACCCACCCACCCACCCACCCATCCACGGAATGGTGCTGTCGATTTTCTATCGTTCTCCACATCACAAATGCAGACTTCTGTGCGACGATGCAGTGCAACTGTGCCTTCTCCCTTAAGCTGAGCCACTTTGAGCTCCAAAGAACTCTTCCTAGCAGGTGTTTTTTATACAAACCTCTAAGGTGAGGGTGGGGCCTGGGGTGTGGTATCTTTTGGTTTTCTCCCTCTCACCCGCTCCTCTGATTGGCCATGAGCTTTGCCCTCCGTCTCTCTGTGACTTCGGTGGCCACTTGGGGAGATCTGCCTTCCAGAGGAAAGAGGCTGCTTATCCAGACCTGGGTGAGCTCTCCCTAATGCTTCCTCGCCCACTGGAAGTCAGAGAGATGGATGGAGTGGTGGGAGGGAAGATCAATTTTTCTTCTTCTTTTGGATCAAGTGGCGATGTGTTGGGGCAAGGCACTGTGGGGGATGGTAGAGCCTCACTGTTTAAACTATGCAAAAACAAAAAGCAGCTTGCCTTATATCCGTGGGGAAGGCAGGGCCCTCTCTCAGACTCCTGGGAACTGGGAGGGGGGCCAAGGTTAGCCTGAGACCCTCATGACCTCTGAGGGTGAGCAGTGGATTTGGGGGTGGCCCCATTCAGATCCCAGTGAGGCCTGCATTCTGTAAGCTGGCCCACTGGACTGTTGGCTTTCTTGGGGACCTCTGTGGGGTAGGGTGGGTGGGTGGGTGGTCTTTTATTGTCCTGATGACTTGATGTTCTTTCTCACCCCTCCAGCCACCTGCCAGGTCCCACAGTTGTAATTTCTCTGTGAGAAAGTATGAACAGGCCAGGCCACTGGTACCCATTCCGTCCGCCCATGGCTCCACCTTGGTCCTCCATTGTCCCTCTGGCTAGAAAAAAAAAAAGCCTTATGAGGGAAGGGGAGGGAGGTGTAAAGGCTCCTGCCAGGCTGGCAGTAGCAGGCACAGAGGTTCCAAGTGAGGACTGTCCTCATTCTTGTATCTAGGCTTTCCTATACCCACTTGGTTAGACTCTTGGGGAGTCACTCTGAGCCAGTGTCCCCCCCAAGATGCCAGTGGGCCTGAGTTAAGGGGTGGGTGGTAAGAGAGACCATACATCTAGTCTCAGCTAGGAGCTCGTCTAGAAATCAGGTTTTCTTTTTATTTTATTTGTTCTTATTTTTGTGTCCACTCTAGTGGTTTTGATGGCCTATGTTGTTTTTGTTGATCCAGAAGCTCCCTCTGGAGGTCAAAGGAACAAAATTACCCAGGGACCAGAACCCATGGGCCCTCTGAGGCCTGTGTGTTGAAGGGCAGGGGACTGTGGGCTGGAGCCAAGGTGGTACCCCATTCTCCTCTGCATCCTTGTATCTCTCTGTGAGTGGCCCCATCTGTTTTGCATTTAGAACCGGTGTATATAAGTAGGCAAATGTATGTATAGAGAGGAGAGAGAATGTATTTGTTGGCTATTTCTTTATGTAATTTATCAGAATTTGGTGGCCTTTCTTGGGTGTTGTCCATGATGGGGTGGGGCACATCCCACTGGTCCCTGTGCAGCCTGGCTGCAAGGGCTCACTCATCATCTCTTGGTGACCAGCCAGTCCCTACTGGCAAGTACTTAGAGGGACAGTGGTTTGGGAGAGACACAGCCCCTTCCCTCACCCCCTTTTCCACCAGCCATTCTTTAAAGGGTACAGGGTTCATTCGCTTCTGGCTATTAGTATTGTGTTATTGATATTATTGTTTTGTTTTTATTTTAACCAAAGGGTATCAGAGCCAGATGGGCCTGGACCTTAGCTGCTGTAAAAATTTCCGTTTCCATGAGGGCAGGAAGGCGGCTGTCCCCATGGGTTTCCTCAGCTGAGGCTGGGGAAGTTGTCCATCTAGTGGTAGAGGCTGCAAGTTGGACAGGCAGAGTAGAAGCTGCCCTTGCTGTTCTTCAGGGTGGTGGTGTGGTGACACATATCTCTAGAGTTAAGACCGTAAGCTACAGTGTAAACGTTCGGGGTGACAGAGGTTACCCTGGAAGCTGGTGTCCTGCGGAGCTATTTTTGCTTTCCCAACTGTAAACATAGGTCATTTGTCTAGGCTTATGCGAAAGGCAGGTTCCATCATGCTCCTCCCTGCCGGCTTTCAAAGTCTGCTTTCCCCCGGGGAGTGAGGCTCTGAGGCAGGAGGATGATGGGAGAAGAACAAGGGGGTGGTGGTCACGCCTCCTGGGCTGGTTCTGGGGTCTGGGCCTGGCCTCTCTCTCTTTTTTTCAGTTTGTTGTGAGTGGGCCCTGCTTGTCCCTCACTGTGAGCCCACGGCTTGCCAAGAAACACCCCAGCGCTCACCAGGACAGCGCCTGCCCAGTCTGGGCAAGCTTGTCCGTCCTTGTGAACATGTACATACTTCCTTTTGCGTTTTCTATTTCTGAGCCCGGTGTCATATTGACACTGGAGTTTCAGGGCTTCTCAGATGGGCTCTCCATATTGCCCTTGGTCACGCTCCTGGTTTGGGGGCCACAGACACAGGCACAGCAGGGAGCAGCAGCACCCTTTCAGGTCCCTGATTGATCGTGACACACACACACACACACACACACACACACACACACACACACACACACACATACACATACACACACGTGCACACATACGCGCACACACACAGGCACACACACTCAACACACATGTGCACACACACGGACACACACTCACACACAGGCACACACACGCACACGCGCATACTCACACAGGCACACACACATACACATACGTGCACACACACACACTCTCACACACACACTCACACTCCTCTAAGATTCCAAAGGAGGACAACTGGGAAGAGGTTTGTCTCCCCGTGGCAGTGTGTCTGGATGTCCACTTTGGACTCTGCTCTGGGGGTGGAGTGCAGATGACCTATGGAGAAATCAAACCACTTTGACTTTGGGGCGGGTGAGGGGGTGGGCTAAGGGATAACTTAAGCTAAAGGTATTCTATTTATAAAGCAAGAGACTCTATTTTTATGAAAGGAAAGGGTTTTTAATGTAGGGTAGGCAGTCATGGTGGCCCAGCATTTGGCTGTGGATGAGATAGCACCATGTTTGTTGACTCGGGGTGTGTAGCCATCAGTACCCTTTTCCTCACCTTGCCTTCTGTCTTCACTGGCGCAGAAGTGGCTTCCTTCTTTCCTCAGCCCTCACTCAGCTCCTTGGAAGTCTTGGAAGAGAGCTGGGGGCTCTAGGCAGGGACAGACAAGTGGATTGCAGGAAACCAAGGTGGGGTGCTTCAGAGGTAGGTTTTAGTTTTCCTAGGTCCCCTCTGTGCCCTCTCAGCTGCGTGGAGGCCTAGTTGGGAACTGTGGGCTTGGGGTACATTGGACTTCTTCGGGGCCTGGGGCTTACTGTGTCTGCAGTTGCCCTGCAGCTGGAGTAGGTACAGAAGGGACCCAAGAAGCTCAGAGCTCCGCCCTGGCTGTGTGTACTCCAGGCCAAGGTCCAGCTTGTAGTCTTTGCACCTTGGATGAAGGAGCAGGATTGCCTCAGACCTGTGTCCTCCCTCTGTGACCCTAAGCTTGGCTTTTGTAGGGTAACTACCTACAGGGGGGAGTGGGGAGGGGTCTGAGCAAAGCCATTCGCTCTCTCTGGGAGGGGGTTTTCCACGAGTGAAGATTTCCAGGCTCGGTGTGGGCTGTGTGTGAGTCTTAGGCCAACCCCTCACTTTTCCCATCCCCCCTCCCAAGCTCTCAAAGAACTGTGGTGGACCCCCCACAACGCCCCCTTTACGCACAGTGTAGCATCCACAGTTTTTAGTCCCACCCTGCCCCACGGTTGCTGTGTCTGTCAGCTGGGCCAAAAAATCACCAGGAGGGGTTTGTACTCACTAAAAGACTACTGACCCTACCAGAAAACCAACCTGTTTACTGTACTGTTGTAAATACCATGCCCTTTATATCCTGTATATTGGCTTCTTTTAAATAAAGTAAAAAATGTCTTAGAACGTTGGCGTGTGCTTCTTTTTGTCATGGTGATTGTGTGGCAGTCAGAAGACGAAAGCAAACACCTTAACCAATCAGCGATAAGATAGGGGAACTCACACCCTACCTATTTGTAGAAGGAGAATGGCAGGACTTGACCAGAGAATCCCAGAGAGATCCCAGGCTGACTGGCACTGTCTGGCCTGAAGTTGAGGTTCCACCAGCTACAGAGCCCGCATTTCACAAACCTCCCCGGAGTGTCTACAAGAAGTACCGTTGGGTTCTGGATTTGATACTGTCCACTGTTAGTGACTGTGACGGCCACATTCAGCAGTGACGTCACTGCACTGGGAGCTACCTTTCCCAGGAAGGAAGGGAACGCTGCGTGCTCACATGCACGCCGTGTCCTTTTCCTACTCAACATTCCTGGCTCAGACCTCCCAACGTGTCTCAATGCTGGAACTGGGAGGAAAAGGAGAGGCCCAGGGGGTCAGGGGTGTTTGAGGTGGGCATTATCATCCAATTCTACAGAAGAGGAAACTGAGGCCCGGAGGGATTGTACTGGACAGTTTTTATGTCAACTTGATGCAAGCAAAAGGCATTTGAAAGGAGGGATCCAAAATTGATAAAATTCCTCCAAAAGATTAGGCTATGGGCAAGCCTGTGGGGCATTTTCTTAATGACGGGAGAGGGCCCAGCCCGTTCTGGGTGGGGCCACCCTGGGCTGGTGGTCCTGGGATCTGTAAGAAAGCAGGCTGAGCAAGTCAGTAAAGCAGCACCCTTCATGGCCTCTGCATCAGCTCCTGCTTCCAGGATCATACCCTGACAATGATGAACCAAATAAACCATTTCCTCCCCCACTTGGCTTTTGGTCATGGTGTTTCATCACAGCAATAGTAACCCTCACAAAGACAGGCTAACTTGCCCAGTATGGGATCAAACTAGAATTGGATAGAAGTGACCTTACAGTAAATGCCCTGGTCACACTGCCAGAGACTTAGAAACACATTATTAAAATAAAGTAAGAAAACCCATACTGGCATCTTGGGAATATGTTCCTAAGGGCAGGCTTCAGAAGCAAGTTTTTTTCTTTTTTTTTGGGGGGGGGGTTCAAGATAGGGTTTCTCTGTGTGGCTCTGGCTGACCTTGAACACAGAGACCCCTCCCCCTCCCCCGTGCTGGGACTAAAGGTGTGTGCTACCACCGACCTGCTCTGAAGCTTCTCATGCAGAAAACTGATAATTTTTTTTCCAGTGGGGCAGAGGGGCACAGAGGAAAAACTGTTTCTTGTGGCCAGAGGCTTTGGGAAAAAAGGAAGGAAGGAAGGGAGGGAGGGAGGGAGGGAGGGAGGGAAGGAGGGAGGGAGGGAGGAAGGAGAAAAGAAAAACCCTAAGCACAGGCCCGCTATGGTTTTATCCCATACTGATCCCAATCTGGAAGGAAGCAGGCCCTGGCAGCTGGCTTGGCCCTGCTTCAAGCTGGGATGCAGAGGGCAGATCAGTCTCTTTCAGGGTGGCAGCCCTCGAGGTGGGGGCAAGGAGCTGGTCTTAGTGTGGCCCCGCGGGCTCGAGCAGAGTGGTGGCCCGCAGGTGGCCAGCCTTCCGGCAACCAAGCGTCTGGGATACCGGCTGCACCTGTCACGTGAACCTGGTCCCCCTGCCCCATCTACCACTTAGCACGTGCTCCGTGCAGGATCTATCATTGGCTTCTGCAATTCTCCAGCCCGACCTAAGAAGAATGCGACTTGTCGGTCCCTCTGATTGGCTCGGAGGCTACCACGAGTAACTGTGATTGGCCAGTGACGCTCACGCCCCCTCTCCTTGGATCATACCATAAGGAGAGGAGGTGAGGAGAAAAGAGCAACATTTTCAGGGCTTTTCTGCCGGGTTCCCTTGCCCCGAAGTCCACAGTGGCTCTTTTGATTCCTAAATAAGACTGCTGCTTAGTGACAGGAGGGAGAGTCCGCACAGGGACCCCGAGGCCGGTGGACCGGGTGATGCTCCGCCTCCCGCAGAGGTGGGGCGCTCCGGGGTTGACTAGTCCAACCTTGCAGGGCAGACTCCGTGCTTCCCACAGTCGCACGGGACCCCTACACTTTTCTAGATTCTTTTTCTGCCTTCGCAGCGCGGAGCCATGCTTTCCCACGTCTGGAGGAGGGCAGGGTGAGTGAACCCCTTGCCCCCGGAGCTCTGAGAGCGGCGGGCGACTCCCTCCCTGCGGGTGCGCCGGGCTATAGCCACCCTCTCTCGGGTCCCCACGGCTCCTGAGCTCGAGGGTCCCTTCCTGCAGAGTCACTGTTCCATGGAGACGGCCTCCCTTTCCTGGGTCTCACTAGATGATCACTTTTCCGTAGCTGACTCCTGCGGTCGCGTGTGGTGCCCCGGACTGTGTCGCACGCCCCCTTTCTTCATTCTTCTTTCTTCCTAACGCTGGATATTCCAAATTTGTTGATTTCCCAGTCCTAGGACATCCCTGAGTTCACGTTCCGGAGCCTCCTGATATATCCCACTCTCTCTTTTCATTTCAATATTGGGTTTTTGTTTTTTGGTGGGTCAGTGGGTGCCATGATGACTTTTATAACGTGCGATGCTGGGTTCTGAGTGGCTTACGGCTTATCTGGAGATTTTAATAAACTCATTAAGATAAATCCCTGCTGGGTGGTGGTGGAGCACACCTTCAATCCCAGCACCGGGGAGACAGAGCGGGTGAAACTATGTGAGTTCGAGGCCAGCCTGGTCTACAGAGTGAGTTACACGACAACTAGGTCTACATAGAGAAACCCTGTTTTGGAGCCTGGGGAAGGGAGTGTTTAGCACTCGGGGAGGCAGAGGCAGGCTGATCTCTGAGGGTTCAAAGCCAGGCCAGTTTGGTTTATGTAACCAGGGCTGTGTCTCCACTGCCACTTTTGTTCAGACTTCTCATGAGACGTAGCTACTGTCATTACAAGTAATGAAAAACCCGACAAACTCCAGGGCAGAGCTGCTCTTCAAGTCCAATTACACATCGCTGTTTAGCCAGAACCTTGGCACCCTCATCCACGAGTCCCATGATCCTGCCTCAGTGGGGCTCCCATTCTGTTGGGCTTGGGTGTTATTCCATGTTTCTGTCTGCCTTTTAGAATCACACAGCACCCGCACCCCTGTTTAGTTACTGCTTGCTGGCTCTGTGGCCTGGGACCCACTGTGTCTTCCTCCACTGAGTTGTGTGTGACCTTTCTGAGTTAATCAGTGACCCTTCCCCTGTCCCCTGTGGGATGGCCTGGGCACGTTTCAACTCCTCTGTATGCCAGTCCCCTCTGTATGGGGGACTGGCAGGAAGAGGCTATGGGGTGGGATGTACTCCTCTTTCAAACCGAGACTCCTGACCTTCAAGCTCCTGCGCTGAGGCCTCAGACACAGAGACCTTCTGATCGCCCATAGGAAGCAGTCTGTGTTATAAAATAGTTCCGAACTGCAATATCACTTAGCAAGCTAGCAAGTATGATGGACCCCACACGGAGCCGAGGAGCTTGTGCTGTCCCCGTGCGTGTGGTGGCCCCGTTTGCAGCTGGGGAACTCTGCCTGTTTGGGCAGAGTAACTGGAGTTACAGTTGGTCTGGATCCAGATGCCTGCTCTTCAGTGTGCAGCCTCCTGAGCTGGTGGGAGGAGGACTTTGCAACCAGTTCTCCAAGCTGTCTGCCTGCTTTTTGAAGTGCGGTGACCTGGCGGGAATCCCAGATAGGTCTCTCAACATCTGCAGCATTCATTCATTCATCTTTGGAGCAGGCACCCAGGGGTTGCTCTGCCCTGCAAACTGCTTGGAGCTTCAGACCTGTGCCCCTAAGAGCCAATGGCTTCTTCAGTCATGGTAGTCTTCAAATGTCTTCTTGTCACCACTTGAGAGGCACAGTCCCTAGGACATCTGTGATTGTTCCCTCCCTCCCTCCCTTTTCCCCTCTTCTTTCTTTTTTCCTTCCTTCCTTTCTTTCTCTTTCTGTCTGTCTGTCTTTCTTCTTTTTGGTTTTTCAAGACAGGGTTTCTCTGTGTAACAACCCTGGCTGTCCTGGACTCACCCTGTAGACCAGGCTAGCCTAGAACTCACAGAGATCTCCCTGCCTCTGCCTCCTGAGTTCTGGGATTAAAGGCGTGTGCCACCACTGCCCGGCTGTAATCTTGTGTTCTTAATGGATTTGTGGACTTACATCTGACCCCTGGTTCCATTCCCAAGGTTATGTGGATGCAAATATTGTACATCTGAAGAGCTATGCATCCCAAAAGACTGGTGGTCCCCAACATTGTGGGTAAAAGCTGCATAACCTATCTTTCCTTCATAGGCCTTTTTGTCATCCCTTGGACTGGATGTCCCCAGGACATGGAGCTGTGACTGATGCCTGTTAATCTCTGGGCAAACATTGAGTGAATGAATGAACTTGTCAGCGAGCCCTTCTTTGCTTGTAGACATTTCATCATCATCATCAGATCACCATGTGGCCTTGGAGGAGGGGCTGGTGACAGTGACTTCCATTTGCCTTTTCTTTTCTTTCCTTTTATTTGGGATGGTCTCTCACATAGCCCAGGCTGGCCTTGAACTTGCTATGTAGCTGGGGGCGACATTGAACTTCGGATCCTTCAGAAGGCTTCCTCGTCTCAGAAGCTGGGATCGCAAGTGTACACCACCATGCTGGGGTTACGAGGTGCTGAGAATGGAACCCTGGGCTTTTTGCTTAATGAGATTTTGTGTAATGCAAATGGGAATGCAGCTGGGAATGCAGCTCTGGTGAGTGCTTGCCTAGGGCCTGAGTCACAGTCACATCTGCAGCAATGCACGTACACACGTGTGCACATCCACAGAAACAAATTTGCCTATAGATATGTACTGTGCATGTTTCAGAGGATCTGTGCAGAAACGCATGGCTAAGGGCATGGATGAGAAAGTGAACACACAAAAGGGCAGAGGTCAAGGTCAAGGTGGAAAGGAAACAGGCCGATGGGAAGGAAGCCCGGTGTCTATTAGCTTGAGACCCTCAACAAGGTTTCCTTCATTTCCACTGGCCCCAGTCATTAATTGATCTGTGAAATGAGGACAGCAAACTTATACGGTACAGGCTGCCAAGGGGCTGGGGAAGAATCTGGGGGAGTGGAGGGGCCCGGGGAAGGATTCAGTACCTGCTTAGAACACGCCACACACCGAGAGCTAGCCAGGTTTGTCGTTGGCTTATACGAGTGCTCATTTCTGTCCCTTACTTGCCCTGTGCCAGACGCTTCGGTGATTCTTTCTGTGCCCTGCCATTGTTACAGGTATTCTTGGCTCATGTACACGCTTGGTTTTTACTATGCATGGGCACTGGCTGTATTGTTGGTGCTGGATGTTTTCATTGTTCCTAAGCACATCTAGAGTCCTGCAGGTGGAGTGTTCCTGACCTTGCACAGCACTCTGCCTCAGTGTCTTCATCTGCACAATGGGGATAATCCTAACAGCCCTGTCACAGGCAATGACAAGGATCAGAGTGTGCAGGTGTGGTGCTTGGTGTGCCCTCTGCAGATACTGTGGAGGACTGTAGGTGGAGTTTTTTTTTTGTTGGGACTGCCAGCCAGCTCTGTCCAGCCAGCCAGCTCCCAAATAACAACACGGAAACTTAGTATTAATTACAAAGGCTTGGCTAATAGCTTAGGCTTGTTACTAACGAGCTCTTACAACTTAAGTATTTCTTATCTATGCTCTACATCATGGCCTTTAGTGGGATAGTTACTGTGTCTGTTTCTGTGGCCTGACCACACCCATTGAGGGGTGGGGCCAGGGGCGGAAGTGAGCGGTGGGGCTTGGTCTCTGAAGGAGGCGGAGAACACTCTCTTTCTGGCGGGACACGGAGAGAGGAGCATCCAGTTTTAACTGCTGTGTTCATCTGTCTGTGTTGTGAGTTGTTTCTCCCTTAATAAACATCTATTCGGCCTATTTGTTTATCCTGACCCTTATTAAACTGCAATAGTGGCCATACATTTTTCTAGCATGGCATGTTCTGAAAGGGGTAAACTAATAAAGGGACCAGACCCTCACTCGGCCCCCTGTTTTAGCAGCCATGACAGGTTACAGCAAAGACATGTAGGCCTCTGACTCAGCACTGGTCTACAGAGTACTACGTGGTGAGTGTTGAGTGGCAGGGCTAGTGATGTCCAGCCGAGGGTCTCCTTCTCCAGGTGGGAAGTGAGTGGTTCTGACATAGTGTGTGGTCAGGGGATTGACCCGTCCTGTCACCCAGCCTGTGTCACTGAGATGTTCTTTGACCACAGCTTTGAGTAAGAAGAGCTGTAAATTGAGCTGGGTTTGGTGGCACATGGCACACAGTGCACACCTTTAATCCTGGCACTTGGGAGGCAGAGGCTGGTAGACCTCTGATTTCAAGGCCAGCCTGGTCTACAGAGTGAGTTCTAGGACAAACAAACAAACAAAAAGCCATACGTGTGCTCAATTACGAAAGAGGTGAGCTGTGGCCGTGACCTACAATGGCGTCATAAATGGTTTAGTTTTTGATTAAAAGAGGCCACAGTGCAACCTACCGCATTTGGAGGGTGAACGAAATGAGATGGTACTTGTGCCTTCGACGGTTAGCATTATTTGTCAACTAGACAGAGCCTGAAAACGCCTGGGAAAGGGTCTTAGTGAGAGATTGTCTACTTTGGGTTGGCCTAGGGGGAGGAGGGTAGGAGTCTTCATTAAGTTAATTGTGAAAAGACCAGTGTGGGAGGCGCCATTCCCTAGGAAGGAGCTCCTGAACTGAGCACACGCCATTGAGCACATATGTGTGAGCACACGCCATTGAGCATGTGTGTCCCCTCTGCTCTTGACTGTGGATGTTATGTGACATAACCAGCCCCTGACTTCCCCACAGTCACAGATGTGGATTGTGACTAGCTAGCATAAAAACCCTTTTCCCCTAAATTGCTTTTATCATAGCAATAGAAATGGCACAAGGACACTATCTGTAGCTCACTCAGCTCAATGTTCGGCACCCCGAGAGCTCAGGGGACGATCTGTACTGTCTTAGGGAGCATCTGGGTAAAGTGGCTCATGTAACCGGCCCAACCCGGGCCCTGTACTTTCTCCTCCCCCGGAGCCTCCATTGCTAACCCTAATGACTCCTAATTGAGTGATAAGGGGATTTGCCTTATCAGGCCCCAGATTACAGCTTGAAACCCGGAGGCCAAAGGAAGCAGAACTGCTTTTGCTTTCTACTTGACCTGGTATTTAGCTGGCAGGAGAGTCCAGGCCAAGTTCAGCCCCAGAGGTCTGGTACTTTCCAAGCTTTTTCTCTGGTGCTGTTTATTCTGTGCTGGGACTCTCAGAGTGGGCACAGCCTGCTTTGGGAGCTTGCTGCTTGCTTCAAGACCAGGATGCTCGGGCTTCATCTCTACCCCCGTACTTGGCTTGGAGATAATAGGAGAGGAGCCCCCTTCAGACTGAGGGGTACACCTGTGAGGGGCATCCAAGTGTGGGGAGGGCTGAGGAGAGGGCGGGGCAGCTGGGTCCTGCAGGGAAGGTGGTGGTGTGGAACTATCCCGAGGGCCCCTGGGGATCCAGAAGCTTTGTTTTAGAAGTGGTTTTAGGTTGAGTCTCCCTTGATCTGGCTCTTGGGCCCACAAGCTGGTTTAGTGGGTAAAGGTGTTTGCTGCCAAGCCTGACAGGCTGTGTTTGATTCTCAGGACCCACGTAGTAGAAGGAGACAACTGACTCTTAGAAGTTTTTTCTGATCTTCACATGTAGAGTATGACACATTAGAAAGAAAGAAATAAGATAATCTTCACTGCCGTATAGACCGTCATGGATCTCGCTCATCCGGTCCCGTATAATTGTCACAGAGGGCTGGGGGTGCATGACAGATCCTGAGTGTCTGCTCTTTGAAACATACTTGCCTAACATGCATGAAGCTCTGATTTTCATCCTCAACGCTGTGTAAACCCAGTATGGAGGTGCACGTCTATAATCCCACCCTGCACCTATAATCCTGGACTGCACTTTAGGAGGCTCAAGGTTCTTTTACCTAGTGAGTTTGGAGTCTCAGAATCAAATAAAATGAAGTTTGCTGTTCGCAAAACAGTGCACTATACTGGAGCATGGCAGTGTTGAGCACGCCCTGTTTACAGCATCCCCCTCTTGAGTGGCCTGCATCTGTCAGGTTTCTCTATGGATGTTCTGTGGTGCGTCCACAATGACTGAGTTGTTCAGGTGTGTATTTCTCAGAGCAGGTGCACGCTGCTGATAGGGCAGGACTGTGTAGCTTTGGTTATGGCACGAGCAGCCTGGAGATGGTGCAGTAGATGTGGCTGTTGAGTCAGCTCTGATGACACTTTGAACCTTGGACAGGGTGGAGCCTGTGCCCTCTACCTCCCCATCTCATCCCCTAAAGAGTGCTGAGTTTGCTGGCACAGGCTCTTCCTGGAAATCCTGTCTCTAGGGGGAAGGGAACATGGGCTCTGAAGCTTGGGCTGGGGAGAACTCCTAATTACTCAGGCCCTGGCTGCAGGTCCCGTGTGTGTGGTGTGTGTGGTGTGTGTGGTGTGGTGTGGTGTGTGTGTGTGGTGTGGTGTGGTGTGTGTGTGTGTGTGTGTGTGTGTGTGTGTGTGTGTGTCCGTCCGTCCGTGTCCTGGGTTGCTAGGGAAACCTGAAGAGGGTTCAGCTCCTACTCTGTACTTTCTCTCCACAGAGGGAGGATTGAGAGTGGGGTCAAGTCTGCCTCTAGGGCCAGGCACCTTTGAGTCCTAGAAATGTGCAGAGAATAAACAGCTGGGTGGCTGGATTAACTCTGTGTTGTTGCTATGGGATTAGTATGCTGACTGCAATGAATGAATGAATGAATGAATGAATGAATGAAAGAAAGAGTGAATGAGGAGAACCATACTGCCTAGAAGGTCCCTCCTAGAGCAGTGGTTCTCAACATGTGGGTCACGATCCCTTTCAACAAATCTCTATCTCCAAAAATAAAATATTTACATTATGATTGGTAACCATAGCATTTTTTTTTTTTTCTGAGACGGTTTCTCTGTAGCTTTGGAGGCTGTCCTAGAACTCATTCAGTAGACCAGGCTGTCCTTGAATTCACAGAGATCCACCTGCCTCTGCCTCCCGAGTGCTGAGATTAAAGGCGTGCGCCACCACCACCCAGCAACCATAGCAAAATTACACTTATGAAGAAGCAACAAAAATGTTTTATGGTTGGGGGTGACCACCACATGAGGAGCTTTATGAAAAGGTTGAGGCATTAGGAAGGTTGAGAGCCACTGTCCTAGAGGCCCTGAGTCTTGTGGCGTGATCCATCTTTATCTAAGCTAACGGAGGGGCCTGTTGGAATGGACCACTAGCCAAAGAGAGTAAGAGAGCCTGTTGCAAGAGAAAGAAGCCTGTTGTTTTTGGCACAACTTGACTCAGGCTCGACTTGATCTTTGAACTAGTCTCTTCAGGGCCTGGAGACTTTCCAGGGCCAGAGAAAGTTCTGAGCCTTAGGTCACTGTGGGCTTCTGTCTCGGGGAAGGTAGAGGGATGGTCTGTGGGATTTCTGTCTCTGGCATCACTTTTGGGGGGTGGCAGGGAAGAGAGGCCTGGTGGAGGTGGGGTACTGGATTTTTTTTTCCTACATGAATGTGATCCTGGTGTGTGTGTGGGGGGGTGTAGATATGGGGGATGGTGGGAATGGGGGTGGAAACTCCTGGGCTTACGTAAGTCTGTCCAGGGCCAGGGGGTGAGAAATGACTGGCATCGCTGGAGGTGAGTTTGTAGTGCTCTGGTTCCTCCACTGAGAGAGCAGCTGAATTGTGCTGGCCAAGAGGGATCTCGACAGACACGAGTGTTGGCTTTGATTTATCTGCTTCCAGAGATGGCAGAGTCCAACATGGTGGGTGGTAGGGTCAAGCCTGGAGCCCCGCTGGACTCAGGCCACATCTAGCTAAGGACCCACGGGGTAAATTTTTACCATTCCACTGTCAGTGCCCAGACATTTCTGCCTCCTCCCTGTTCCCAGGACTACAGGAGGAGGGGACTTGGTGGATTTCACTAGCTTTGCCTTCTTTTAACTGTCCAGTCTCCATAGTAACCCTAGGAGATGGGCCTCGCTGTTCTGTACTGGAACACGGCTAATGGGAGGCAGGATCGGGTAGCCTCAGAGGCAGCCCCTGTCTTATTCTGCCTCCTCTTCCTTGGCCAGGCAAGGGTGGGAGGAAGGAGTGTGACGTAGCCTGTGAGTGTGCCTGTTGGAAGAAGAATGAACATTCTCCCTCCTCTAGCTAGATGCTTACCCTCCCTCCTCTTCAAGGTCTTGCCAGCAAATGTCCCTCTTCCTGGTCCCCAATCCTATAGGCCTCTCTCTGACTTTATTTCCCCAGCCTGTCAGCTCTTCCTTCCTCCTGGAATGTGGCCTCGGGGCCACACCCACGCCACATGGGTTTGTTTTCTCCCCACCAGGTGACCTCTGAGCCCTCACATTCCTCCCCATGAAAAAGGGAGAAACACATGGCCCCACTCCCTCAGCCTGGCCACTCCGTCCTGCTGAGCATGGTTAGGCCGACGGAGGCCCAGCCAACAGCATTGCTGTCTCCCTGACCCAGATAGAACGAAGCACCAAGTTCTTCATTTTGTCTAAAGCATAGTCCAGACCACTGAGCATCCTCAGAGTAGCCCTTGGGTAGGGGTGGCATTTCTGCTCAACTGTGACATCCCTCTCATTTCCCAGCAACACCCAGCCCAGGGCACTTCCCCGGCTTTCTGGGCTGTCCCCTCAGATCACCCAGCCAGTCATGTCGTGCTTTTCCCCAGCATCTCGAAGATGGTGCCGGCTTTGTCTGTACTCAAATTCAGGTCTCTTCTAATTTTGGGCTTCAGCCAATCATTTTCCTTAAAAAAAAAAAAAAAAAAAAAAAAAATACCTGGATTCTGTCAGGGGTGGCTGGCCTGGGGCCTGTGCACTGTGCATGTTACCAACATTAAGATGTTCTCTGAGCTGTCCTCACAGAAGAAGCTGAGTCCTGAGTCTCACATCTGGGAAGTGAAGAGCGAGGCCTTTAGCTCTGGAATGATGGACCCCGAGTGCTAGCTCTGCTCCCTCCATCTTCCCCCCTTTGCACTGCAGACAAGGAGGTAGGGGTCAGTGATCGACTAGGTCCCCAGACCAGTGCTGCTGTGGCCAGCACTTAGGCCAGTCCTTCAAGCTCCTGGTCCATATCTGATGCCCGCGCTCTCTTGAATGGCAGCTCTCTGTGGAACGCATCTCCCTGGCTCACACTGAAGCCTGAGTTCTCACAGGCTACCTGTTCAGTGTCGGAACGCCCAATTCTGTGGGGTGAATTTCAGGAAAGAAGTGACAGTGGCCTTCAGCATATACAGAATGACTTCAAGTAACCGTGTGGGTTTGGTAGCTTATTCTCATTCCATAGCCACGGAAACAAACTCTGAGCAGGCAAGACGTGTGACAGAAGATGCACGGTGGTAGCGTTATGATTCCTAGGTATTAGACACAAAGCCAGTTGTCTCCCCAGGCCCTGGAGTTACTTTGATTTTAGCCATGTGGGTCAGCTCAGGGCCACCCGTGGAGACAGAGGGACTGGTGTGATGGCTACTGACCTGTCTGCTTTTTTGTTTGTGTTGTTTTCCTATGCTTGTTTCCAGGCTGCGTTGGAAGCACACCTCCTCTCTGAAGGTGGTCAATGAGCCCATCTTAGCGTTCACTCAGGGCAGCCCCGAGCGGAATGCGCTCCAGAAGGTAACAGGGTGGGGTCTCCCCAGGGTATGTGGGGCATGGGACAGAGAGAGACAAGAAGTCTCCATTTACACTCTGTCCCTCTCCCCAGGCTCTGAGGGAGCTGAAGGGCCAGACAGAAGCCATCCCCTGTGTTGTCGGGGACGAGGAAGTGTGGACTTCCGATGTGCAGTACCAGCTGTCGGTAGGTCTGGTAGGGGCAGGAGCTGTGGTCTCTGCCTGTAAGGGTCACTGTCCCCTCCCAGGTCTTGAATTCCTTGGATGCCTAAAACTCCTAGAACAAAGGGTACCATGCCCAGCCCAAACTGAGTCATGTCTGCAGTGAGGAGACTGGGAAGAGTGTGTGCATCCCTGGTGGCTTCTCAAGGGTCAGTTAGTTGCAAGCTAGGGACTGGGAGCTGGGTTCAGCCCTGTGGAAACCAGTCTGGGGGTGGGAGTGGGCTGGCCTTTTGGCCAATGAGTCCATATAGGTAGAACTCCAAGAATGCTGGGTACTGGATCTAGTGAAAGGACTAACCCGCGTGCTCCCTTCAGCTTTGTGACTCAGCACAGGGTACCTGTGGGTCAGAGGACAGACAACTTTGTGGGAACCGTTCTCTTCTTGCACCCTTATGGGGGTTCTGGGGACTGAATTCAGATCATTAAGCCTGACTGGTAAGCGCCTTTGCCCGCTGAGCTGGCTTGGATTTTATGAGACAGGGTTTCTCTGTGTAGCTTTGTAGACCAGGTTGGCCTGGAACTCACGTAGATCTGCCTGCCTCTGCCTCCCAAGTGCTGGGATTGAAGGAAGAAGCCAGTGTGCATCTTCTAGGCTTGGAGAGCCGGGGAGGAGGAGGGAGCTGCGATGGCCTTGTGCCGTAGGGAGTCAGACGTGTCTGATTGAACACAGGCTACGCTTCCCCTGAAAGACAGAGTGCTCTGTGGTCTTGTCCTTACTTGTGAACCCTGACGCTCCCCGCCCTTTCTTCCAGCCCTTTAACCATGGACACAAGGTGGCCAAGTTCTGTTATGCGGACAAGGTGAGTCCCCGGTGACCATGGCCACCCTGCCAGTGTGGGTCTACCCACTACTTCTTTGCCTGACTCTGGGGAGTCTTTGGGCTGAGTCTGCAACAGGACCAGTCATGTACAGGTTAACTCAAGCCAAACTCTAGCTCAGAGTGGGAATAGCACCAGACATTCCCATTAACGTGCCCGCCGCTTCCAGCAGACCAGACCTGGGAAAGGAGAGGGTAGATTCTATAAGACTGTCAGGACAGTCAGAGACATAGATTAAAAGCCAGGCAGAGAGTGAGAGAAAGGGCAGAGAGTGGGACAGACTGATGGCTGGTGCCACGTGGGAACGAGGGCCGGTGGGGCCTGGGGTCACCTGCAGCTAGCACCACTGTGGTTCTGACGACAAGGCTGGAGCCCCACAGGTCCCAAGGGTGTGGCTGGCACCTCCTTAGACCAAGAAAGTGGGGCAGGGACTTCATTGTGTAGCAGCTGATGAATCTGGCAGGATCCTAAGACCTCAGAATGACAGCAGGACAGGCTGTCTCTAGCAGTGTGGACAGGACTGTGGGGGGAGGGGCTCTGCTGGTAGCTAGTGACCTCTTGGTTCCTCCTCCATGCCCTGGGGCCCTTTCTGCTGTGTAAGGCAGAGAAAGCCCTTTACTTCTGTCTTTCTCCCTAGGCCTTACTCAACAAAGCCATTGAAGCTGCCTTGGCTGCCAGGA
Organism: Cricetiscus sungorus; assembly: GCA_030556225.1. Classification (NCBI taxonomy): domain Eukaryota; kingdom Metazoa; phylum Chordata; class Mammalia; order Rodentia; family Cricetidae; genus Cricetiscus; species Cricetiscus sungorus. The sequence goes on from JANBXA010000734.1 coordinate 133,612,466, forward strand.
AGGAGTGGGACCTGAAGCCCGTGGCAGACCGGGCCCAGATCTTTCTGAAGGCAGCAGATATGCTTAGTGGGCCACGAAGGGCTGAGGTCCTTGCCAAGACCATGGTGGGACAGGTGAGGCTGTCTTACTCTATTCCTGTTACTAGACGTTAGCTAGCTGAAGAACCTCTGTGTGCCCGGAGCTGTTGGAGACTTGGAGATGTTCCCTAGAAACATCCCTTGGAGTCGGGATCTAACTACATAGTTTGCCACACTAGGTAGATGGTGCTGAGCACATGTGTTCTGCCATGACCTTCCCCTTGTTCCTGTCCCCCTACTCTACTCTGGGCCAAGCTCTTGTCATTTCAGGATCGTCAGTTGCCCTGCTAGGAGTGGTCAGCCTTCTGAAATTGCTATATGGCATTGCCATCTACAGATGTGTCAGGCTGTATGCACAGCCATCCTGGGACACACGGGGCTCACAAACTGCAAGTTAGACCCTGCTTCCAGTGTCCCTGCAGCCCTCAGAGGGAGCTTTTAAACACCCTCAAAGTTACTCCTGACTCAGTGGCATCCGGGGTTTCTCCCAAGTTCTCATCCCGTACCTGGGCCCCTCTGGTTCTCATCCTCTGGCTCCCCGTCACTCCTCCCTTCCTTGCCCGGGTGTTCTGCCCATGATGGAGTTTGGACTCAGCAGGAGTCTGTGGGAAGCTCAGGCCTCCTCTTGCTCTGCCCAGTGTCCCCTGCCTAGAACGGATTCTGACCATGTGGTCTGGCTCCATCCTTTCCTCTCTGAGGCTTCCTGGCATTCTGGGCCCAGAAGGATCGGGAGTGTTCTGTTCCTTGTTAGTTGCACTTACAGCTCAGGTAGTGGCCGGGTGTTACGTGTATCTATTTACTGCCCACGAGAGATATGTCTTGCTTGATCTTCATCTGTAAGTTTTCAGAGGAGTCTCCTGAGAATTTGAGAAATGGGCTTTTCCAGTGATCAGTGCACTGCACTGAGGAAGGAGCTGAGCTAGGGAGAGGCACAGTTTGACATCCTCCAAGAGTCCCCTTAACAAAGCCAACCCCCCTGCCTGCCTACCTGTTGAGTCTCACCTGCTCTCCTGTCTCTGTGGTGAGAGCGCCCTCTGCTGCGTGGAGGTGGGATGATAGCGCCCCGCTTTTTTCAGTGTTCTTGTGATATGAGTGAAATTGTCAGGCAGGTAGATGTGTGGGCTGTCACACTGGGGTCTCTTTTTATTTGGCTTAAGGGCCAAGAGATTCTGGGTAGCACACTGCAGGTCTTAGTCTTCTGGGCTCTGCACACTAGTAGACTGCCAGGAATTATGAGCTGTGTAGCTCTGCAAGATGGTCAGTGGATGTTTTTCCGGTCCAGTATGCATTCGTCTGTCTAATGGAGGAGGCCCAGATGCCCGAGAACCAGGTCCTTTTCCTCCCCAGTCCTGGGGCCAGGCCTGGTCAGCCCACTGAAGGTTTTTGTTCCCTTCTGGGGGCTGGCTCTGGCCTGCCTGCTGTCATTGAACCTGCGCCACCCTCCTAACAGGGAAAGACGGTGATCCAAGCGGAGATCGATGCTGCCGCAGAGCTCATTGACTTCTTTCGGTTCAATGCCAAGTTCGCCATGGAGCTGGAGGGGGAACAGCCCATCAGCGTGCCACCCAGCACCAACCACGTGGTGTACCGGGGGCTGGAGGTACTGCGGGGCGGGCAGTGGGCCACGGGGGCTGCTGGGAGCCGTGAGCTCGGCCTCACCATTTCCCTCCTCCTCAGGGCTTTGTGGCAGCTATCTCACCCTTCAACTTCACCGCAATTGGGGGCAACCTGGCGGGTGCACCGGCCTTAATGGTGAGGAACTGGGGACAAGGGCAGTTAGTCATGTCCCAGATCTCAAGCAAACACAGACCACCTGCCCTCGGTCAGGGGCTGTGGATAAGCTCTGGGTTCCAGTGTAGCCTTGTCCATTTGTGGGAAGACCTGGGTAGACCCCAAGCTCAGAGGCACGGTTTCATCGTCTGTCAAACAGGAGCAATGACGTGTGTGTGTGTGTGTGTGTGTGTGTGTGTGTGTGTGTGTGTGTGTGGCGGGGTGCAGGTCATCAGGTTTCAAAGATCCAGTAAGATGTGGTAGACACCAGGCAGGTCCAGGCGTGAGTGAGCCACGGGTCCCATGGCTGCTGATGATGGTGGTGACCTGGAGTGCTTGCACGTGTGGTAGCCATTGACGCTGTGCTGGTGATGTCATTTAACTAACTAAAAAAGCAATGAGAAAAGTGGTTGTCCCTGTGCCTCTTTGCTAGGTGGCACATGAGATGTTTAGCAGGGACTTGCTTGTCATGGCTAGCAAACAATGAAATAGATAGGAATCTGTTGAGGGAAGGTGTCTGTACCTGTGGGAGCTCCCACAGCTATGGGGGATACAGGCCAGTCCTCAACCGGCTGGGCAGGAGTGCTGACCCAGCAGCCTGGACCTCAGGCAACACATGTGTGCCCCGTGTGCATCTATCTTGTGTGCATGCACACGACAACCTCTTGCATCATCACGTGGGTCCTCCTGGAATCTATGATAATACACATGCTCTGACCCAGCACACGTGCAATTGTCAGTAGGTGCCTGCCCAGCCACACCCAGGAGTGGCCCAGAACACTGAGAACAACCCTAGCCTAGAGTGAGGGCAGGACTTGGCCCAGGCTTGCAGGGAAAGGGAGCCCAGGCTAGAGTCAGAGGCGAAGCCTGGGGCCTCCGTGGCAGGGTCCTCTGGAGACCGCGCAGATATTACTTACATGAGCGGGCCGGTGGGGGACATGGGTCATGGGGCATAGTGGTTCCAGGTAGGGGTGACCATGCTGTCGGGTACAGTGGGGTGCATGGTTGATATGGTTGGTATCCTACCACCTTGTGAGTAATGTTCATACCTTTTTGGCAGGGCAATGTGGTCCTGTGGAAGCCCAGTGACACTGCCATGCTGGCTAGCTATGCTGTCTACCGCATCCTCCGGGAGGCTGGCTTGCCACCCAACATAATCCAGTTTGTACCAGCTGATGGGCCAACATTCGGGGACACAGTCACCAGCTCAGAGCACCTTTGTGGCATCAACTTCACAGGCAGTGTGCCGTGAGTCCCTGGAGAGGGCAGGGGAACGGTTAGGGTTGGGAAACAGGGCTGCTGTCTGGAGCTGTGTGAGCCCAGAGGTCACACACTGATATTACCCTCTTTCTCTCTGTGGGACCAGCCTGTCTCAGTCTAGGTTTTTTATACCTGTCAAATGAGAGAGGGTTCCTATCCTTTTCTTTCTTTCATTTTTGTTTTGTTTTCAAAACAGGGTTTCTCTGTGTAACAGTCCCGGTTGTGGAACTAGCTATGTAGACCACGCTGGCATGGAACTCACTGAGATCCGCCTGCCCCTTCCTCCCAAGTCCTGGGACTAAAGGCGTGCCCACCACTGGCGGTGGTTCCTATCTGACTGAGTGTTTGAAAGGATGGGGAGGGAGAGCGCTGAGTGGGCTGGAAACACAGCCTGTGGCTGATAGCAGCCTTCTACCACGGAGAGTGTGAACGGGCGGGCGAGCTGGAAACAGGAGATATTGGGCCTGCTTCTTAGGGGGCAAGATTTGCTAGGTAGAGGTGAGGAGGTGGGAACGGGGTTATAGGAAGGGGAAGGACACCGAGGGGACCTGCAGGTGATGTCGGTGTCCCTTGGACCTGGAGGGTGGAGTTGGGGGAGAGCTGGACGTCTGCACCTGCTCACTGACTCTGCAGGTGTCTGCCAACCCCTGCAGCACAGAGTTCTGTGCCATGGCCGGAAATACGTCAACAGTGAGATCCCCCGCTCACCATCCCCACTCTGACGCCCTTAGTCCCACTTTTCAGGTTTAACCAGTGGCTGCTAGGAGCCTTTTGAATGTGCAGAAGTGTCTAGGCTGCATGCTGAAGGTGGCAGGAGACACAGAAGGTCCCAGGGAATGGTGTGAGCACAGTTCTGCTTCGGGCTGGGGCTGCCCATTGGACCTGGGAGTGACTGGCTTTGTGGATTCCTATGGCCTGGCCATTATCTAATTGGGACTGGTTTTCTGTCTTTTGGTTTTTTTAAATTCATATTGTGTGTACTCTGATCCCCCTGGGCCTGTGTGTCTCATGGTACCATTAGCTGGAGGCGGACAACACTTTGTAGGTCCCCAAGTCCCACCCCAGGCCATGGGTCTGCCCATTGCTGGCCTTCCTGGACCTTGCAACTGTGCTCCATCCTAGGAACTGGCTAGAGCTGCCCCAGAGGCCTGCTCAGGAGGATGTGGGCTCTAGGGGTTGAGACCAGGCCATGGACCAGGCAGGGATGACCGAGGGCAGAGCAGCATGGTGAGCCTGCTGGCAGCGTGCAGGGCTGGGATCAAGACCTGGCCTTTGCAGAGAGGGCATTGTTGACCAGAATAGACCCTGTCAGGAGCAGGGCATGGGGGAAGTTGAGTCATGTTAGCCATTGACCGAGCAGCCTTCTGGGCATCTGGGTAGAAGTGACTGGGACAGCCTGGTGTCACATATTGCATCTGCAGCTCTTTCTGTGGGGCACCTACAGTGGCTTCTCTGTACCCTCCCGGCCTGGATCGCTGGGGTGGGTGGCAGCTTAAGGACTGCTGAGGAGGCCTTTTCCCCAGAGGCCTGCTTCCTTAGTGCTCAGGTCTCTGCCTATTAGCAGGCCCATGAGGAGGCCTTTTCCCCGGAGGCCTGCTCCCCTAGTGCTCACCGAAGGTAGGAAAGTCATAAATTACCGTTAGCTACTGTGGCTGGGTGATTAGCATTTTTATTGTTTTGTGGTGGGGAGGTTGGTCACAGTGAAGCCCGGGGAGGAGGTGGTGTCTCTGGGCCGCAGGTCGGGGCACGACCTGAGTTGTTGGTCTGGCCCCTCAGGCCAGGCACTGGGCCAGGATGACCCTCATAGCCACAGAGGTATGCATTCCTTGCCAGGCACTGCAGTGTGCCCAGCATGACCCTAATGTTCCGACTCACACTGGGCTCCATGCACGTGGAAGGGTCTTGTTACTAGGTAAGGTACAGAGTTGGAGGCTCAGAGACATTAAGTCAGGAGCCCTGTGTCAGAGCTAGGACCGGCACTGTCTGGTTTTGCGTCTGGGCCTTCTATGTGCCACCGTGCTCCCCAACCCTCATCACAGCTGCCACCACCCACTTCCTTCCAACCCCCAGCACTCCGTCCAGGCCTGTTAACCCCTTACTAGCGAGGCCTCTTGACACTCTACTCTTTGGTTCTAGCACCTTCAAACACCTTTGGAAGCAGGTGGCCCAGAATTTGGACCGTTTCCATACCTTCCCGCGCCTGACTGGAGGTAAACCCCGCCGCACACATGCTTCCAGGGACCCTCTTCCTGGGCATAGTGAGAGAGCAGTGGCATTCCGTTAGAGTGCAGTGGCCAGGATTCTCTTGGGTTTCTGGGAGTCAATATTGGAGATTTCTCTACCTGCTTCTGCAGTGTCCCCCCACCCCCACGTGTGGATGCAGAACAGGTAAACATGCCTGTATGTGGGGCTGAGAGCTGTGTTCCTTTTAGGCTTGTGGTAGCACACGTGGCTGGGGGATGCTGTGGTGGATGGCACAGGTCTGAGAAGGGAAGGAAGGAGCCTCTGTGCGTGTGTGTGTGTGTGTGTGTGTGTGTGTGTGTGTGTGTGTGTGGAGAGAGAGAGAGAGAGAGAGTGTGTGTGTGTGAGACTGTGTGTGTGAGACTGTGTGTGTGTGAGAGAGAGTGTGTGTGTGTCTGTCTGTGTGTGTGTGAGAGAGAGAGTGTGTGTGTGTCTGTGTGTGTGAGACTGTGTGTGAGTGTGAGAGAGAGGGTGTGAGTGTGTGTGTGAGTGTGTGTGTGAGAAAATGTGTGTGAGTGTGTGTGAGAGAGCGTATGTGTGAGTGTGTGTGAGAAAGTGTGTGAGTGCATGTGTGTGTGTGAATGCGTGTGTGTGTGAGAAATGTGTGTGAGTGTGTGTTAGAGAGAGCATATGTGTGAGAGTGTGTGAGTGAATGTGTGTGTGTGTGTGAGAGTGTATGTGAGTGTATGTGTGTGAGAGAGAGGGTGTGAATATGTGTGTGTGAGAAAGTGTGAGTGTGAGAGAGCATATGTGTGAGTGTGTGTGAGTGTGTATGAGTGCATGTGTATGAGTGTGTGTGAGTGCATGTGTGTATGTGTGAGTGAGTGTGTGTGAGTGCGTAAGTGTGTGTGTGTGAGTGTGTATGTGCATGTGTGAGTGCATGTGAGTGAGTGTGTGTGTGAGTGTGTGTGTGTGAGTGAGTGTGTGAGAGTATGTGTGAGTGTGTGTGAGTGCGTTGTGTAAGTGCATGTGTGTGTTTGTGAGTGTGTGAGTGTGTGTGAGTGTTTGTGAGTGTGTGTGTGTGTAAGTGCGTGCGTGTGAGTGAGTGTGTGTGTGTGTGTGTGTGTGTGTGTGTGTGTGTGTGTGTGTGTGTAGGGGGATGAGAGGAGGAAACTGAGTGGGCAGCTGCCTCTCATTGGCAGTGATTACTTCTGAGAAGCCCTTCTGTGGTCACAGAAACTTGACACATGCATGAAACAAAGCCAGTGCTGTCTTCTCAGACTTTGGTACTCCATTCGTGTACTGGGAGAGCATAACCGGCTATGCAGTGTTTCCCAAACTCACCGGGCCACAGAACCCCATTTTGCAAAGTCCCTATGGACCAAGACTTTTATAGAACACACTTTGGAAAAGTGCTGAGACCTCAAGGGACGTTCTGTCCGGGGCACCCTTGTCAGGCTGGTGGTTTAACCTTCTACCCTACTGTGTAGTGGTGCCCATGGGAAGGCCCTTTCTGAGCTGGCCATGTGTGCCCCGATTGGCTGTAGCATTTGAGTTTCCCAGCCCTCATGTCCCGTCCTTGTCTTTGTGAGATGAATGGTGGACCCTGCAGGAGAGGACGGCCCTTCCTTCTCAGGGCCATGGCTCAACCTGGAGCCAGTGGCTTCATCACTTTGCCTCGATTTACTCATCTTTGAGGTGGGGGCAGTGTGTGACCGTGGGGGTGGACCTTGAGACACGGGGAGACAGCTCAGGGTGCTTCCTCCAGCACCTGGCAGGTGGTGTGTGCATATGTTGTTACTGAGCAGGTAAACTGAGGCTGGAAGGTCTTCCCTAAGGGACTAGGTGGGCTTCCCTGGGTGGTTTCAGGAGAGCCTGGGTGGGCTCTTGGGAACTTGGCTTGCGGTACTTCCCTCATGCCACGTTCACCATTGGGTTCTCTCACCCATGACTGGGAGTGCTTGCGGATGCCCCTGCTCCCCTGCTCCCTTCCCCGCCCTCACTTCCTCTTCTGGGGAGTGGGCCAGGGCCTGGCTTGTGGCTCCCCTTGCGACACTGTGTTCTCACTTTTTTTCTCTCGTGACCTGCTGCTGAATGTGGGGCTGTGGATTGGTGTGGGTGGTGGCTTGGGCTGCAGCCCACAACCTCCATTCAGGTCCACACCCTGTGCTCCAGAGTGTGGCGGGAAGAATTTCCATTTCGTGCACAGTTCAGCCGACGTGGACAGCGTGGTGAGTGGGACGGTGCGCTCCGCCTTCGAATATGGTGGTCAGAAGTGCTCAGCCTGCTCGCGCCTCTACGTGCCACAGTCTCTATGGCCACAGATCAAAGGGCGACTTCTGGAGGAACACAGCAGGATCAAAGTGGGCGATGTGAGTGGTGCCTCTCCTGCGCCCAGCAGGTGGCTGATGGGATTGGCTGCAGCTCTCTCCAGCTCTTTGAGTGCCTGTCCTTCCCTGGGGCCCTCTCTGCCTCTTTGAGGCAGGCAGGGTCCTTTCCTTGGGGCTCTGTGCATGGGGGGGGGGGGCTGTGAGGAAGGTACTCCCTTTGTCTCTGGCCTGCAGTGTCTCATCTCTCCCTCCCTTGTCCCCAGCCTGCAGAGGACTTTGGGACCTTCTTCTCTGCAGTGATTGATGCCAAGGTAGGGTGTGGATACGGATACAGCACATCGTGGGGGAGGGGTGCTGGGCACAGAGGAGACAGACTAGTCAGTGTGGCTTGTGACCAGACATATGCCTTCCTGGCCTTGAAGGGGACAGGCTCACCCATAGCCGGAAATTGTTCTTGTCTGCACACCCTCGAGCTAGGCTCAGCAAACCCCTAAAGCATATATATGTGCACATACTCATGTACATATACAGGCAGGCACACATATGTGTACTTGAGATCACAGCTCTGGAACTGTAGTGTAAATGGCCTTGAAAACACATCTCTGTAGCCACATGTACATATTATGTCCTTTAATGTAAACACATATCTGTACATGTGCCTTTCTGTATGTTTATCTCAGAGTGTGTTTATATGTAAGGATACCTGTAGTTTTACCATACATGAGCATGTGCACACAGTATGTAACACTCTTACACACATACACACAGATACCACATACATAACATACACACATACGTGTACCACATACGTGACACAGACACATACTACATACACACATGTATACCATAAACAGATGCTCTTTGTGTCCCTGCTGTGGCTTAGCTCTCACCTTCAGTGCTCCTGACCCTGAACCCCTTTCCAGAACTCGGGCCCTTTAGGCAGAGGTATTTTAGGGTGAGTGTGGGGGACAGCTCTTTTTGACACCCTCCTGCTCACCTGCTCTAGGCCTTTGCCCGCATCAAGAAGTGGCTGGAGCATGCACGTTCCTCACCCAGCCTCAGTGTCCTGGCAGGGGGCCAGTGCAACGAGTCGGTGGGTTACTATGTGGAGCCATGCATTATTGAGAGCAAGGACCCACAGGAGCCCATCATGAAGGAGGTGATCGCAATGGGCTGTCCTCGGGCACAGCCGCATGCTTGTTCTAACGCTGTCTGGGTTCATGAGTGGGGTGGGGTGGCCTGGCAGGAATGGCTTGCAGCTGGAGTGTGACTAGACCTGGGTCCTGAGCTCCGCAGCTCAGGCCTGTCCAAGACCCTGTCCTTGTCGCTGTCCCGGTGCTGGCTGTGACCTGGTGCTCTGTTGCCACAGCTAGCACAGCCACCGTGGGATTATGGCAGCTGTGGGCTCCCTGGCTCACTATCTGGCTGTGGTGATGCCTGAGATGGGGTGGTGGTTCAGGACCAGGGAAAGCCCCGTCCCCTTGCTGGGAGAGGGTCCCTAAGGAGGGAGGGGCTTTAGCACTTGCTGTTGAGTGAGCCTCCTGCTCTTCAGGGCCCCCGGCTGCTTTACTGTCCAGGTGAGAGCTTGGCAGGGAGGCTGAAAAGTTCTGGATCTTTTGCCAAATGGTCAGGAAGCCAGGCGCGCAGAGCCTCAGACCACACAACCCATGTCTGTCCGAATTCTGGGTTGTTGTGTGGTCTGAGGCCTGGGATGGTGGAGAGGATGGCCAGACGGGGACATGGGAGTGACTAACCTCTCTCGGTCTCCCAGGAGATCTTCGGTCCTGTGCTGACAGTGTATGTGTACCCGGATGACAAGTACAGAGAGACGCTGCAGCTGGTCGACAGCACCACCAGTTATGGCCTCACGGGGGCAGTGTTCGCTCAGGATAAGTGAGTGGCCTCAGCCCTGAGAGCAGTGCTGCGCCTGCCTCGGCCTGCTCAATACCATCCCCATCTCCTAGACACCCACCGTTCCTGCTTCCCCCTCCTCTGCCCCCCCACCACTCTCTTGCAGTCCTCTCAGTGTGGACCCCGCACAGGACATGCAGCAGGCTGGCTTGTTAGGAACCAGATATCTTCAGTCCCTCGTGACCACTGTCTAAATCTCTAGGGACGATCTGTTGGGGCCCCGCTGAGCTAGGTGACCACACTGCAGTGGAGTGGAGGCAGATCTAAGCTGGGTCCTGCCACCCTGACCTTGACTCTTTGCATTTTCTTCCTCCTTGGCCCTGTAAGCCACTGTGTCTGCCTCGGAGAGGAGTAGTGGGATTGAAGCCCAGGGGGGAGCACGGGGTCTGGGTGTTAGCTAAGTTTCTGTGAGATGGCCAGGTTGGGCTGGGACCCCGCCCCCATTGCCCCCGTAGCTGCGGCCTGACCCCCCTGTGCTCCCCACCCAGGCCTCCCAGCGTCCACAGGAGGTGGGTGAACTTATCCTGTTCTCTGGGAAGAGTTGAGCCGTGGAGACTAATTTGCCCAGGTCCCACTCTAGCAGCTGGCCAGTGCTCTGTCCCTACCATGGCTGCTTGCTTAGCTGGGAAGCCGGTGTGGGCTGCTGGTGTAGACCCGGGCCTGGCAGCCCCTCTGATCACTGTCCTGTTTCCCAGGGCAATTGTCCAGGAGGCCACGAGGATGCTGAGGAATGCTGCTGGCAACTTCTATATCAACGACAAGTCTACTGGGTCCGTGGTGGGCCAGCAGCCTTTCGGGGGTGCCCGGGCCTCTGGTGAGTGGGAGGAGAGTCCTGGTCAGAGGTCATTACCTCCAGGCTGTGAATAGGAACACAAGAGCCCACAAAGTCTCTTTGGGAGCCTCCAAAGCTAGGGGGACCATTCTTCTATTGTACAGGGGCGGAAACTGGGGCATGGGGGAAGGTTGTGAATGTTAGCTTCAATGCCCACACTTTTCCCTGCAGGCTCAGGATCACCTGAGTTTGTTACTCTCTAGGCCATAGATGGAGAAGTTATGCATGGGCAATGAATTGTTGTGTGGCTTCTACCTCCTAGTGGCAGCCAGGGCCAGACATTGTTAATATCTATCTGTCCTTGTGTGTGTGCATGAGAGAGAGAGAGAGAGAGGGAGGGAGAGAGAGGGAGAGAGAGAGAGAGAGAGAGAAAGAGAGAGAGAGAGAGAGAGAGAGAGAGGGAGGGAGGGAGAGAGGGAGGGAGGGAGGGAGGGAGGGAGGGAGGGAGGGAGGGAGAAAGAAGGAGAGGGAGAGAGAGAGAGAGGGAGAGAGAGAGAGAGAGAGAGAGAGAGAGACTAAAACATCCCAAGGCCTTTCTTCTAGGTCTTTGAAATACATGACATAATTGTTACCCATATTCATTCTATGGTGCGGAATGTTGTACCCCAGAATTTGTCCCTGACTTAACTCAGTGTACCCCCCAAATTCCCAGCTTCTAGTAGCATCCTCGTTGCTAGCTCCGTGAGATCAGCTCTTTCAGGTCCCATGAGAGCAAGAACATAATCGTTCTCGTCTTTCTGAGCCTGGTTTATTTCATACAACATAATGGTTATTAGTTCCCTTTTTGTGACTGAGTAATACTCCACAATGTGTAGGTACCACATTTTTCTCAACCACCCGTCTGTCAGTGGGCCCTTTGGTTGTTCCCTTTTCTAGGCAGCTATGAATAGAGCAGAAGTGAACATTAGTGCACAGATGTCTCTTCAACATGCTGGTTTAATTCCCTTTTTTGCTAAATGCCCAGGAAGGGGTGAATTCATAGGGTTTCTCTGTATAGTTCTGGCTGTCCTGAAACTACCTCTGTAGACCAGGCTGGCTTCAACTCACAGAGATCTGCCTGCCTCTGCCTCCTGAGAGCTGGGATTAAAGGTGTTTGCCACCACCTGGCTGATTGTTGCAGGTTTTTGTTTTGTTTTTTGAGACAGGGTTTCTCTGTATTGCTTTGGAGCCTGTCCTGGAACTCACTTTGTAAACCAGGCTGGCCTCGAACTCACAGTGATCTGCCTGCCTCTGCCTCCGACTGCTGCAATTAAAGGCATGCACCACCACCTGGCACTCTCTCTCTCTCTCTCTCTCTCTCTCTCTCTCTCTCTCTCTGTCTCTCTCTGATTGTTGTAGTTTTTAAAAGCAATTTCTAAAGCAAATTTCTCATGATTCTCTACTAACTTACTTTCCCATGTGCAAGGCTTACTTTTTCCCCCACCTCCTACTCAGCGTGTGTGTGTGTGTGTGTGTGTGTGTGTGTGTGTGTGTGTGTGTGTGTGTGTGTGTGTGTGTGTGTGTGTGTGTGTGCGCGCGCGCTGCATGTGTGATTAGTTTCTTTGTTGACTTCCTTTCTGGGTGATCTGCCCTTTGCTGGAAGTGGAGTATTTACAGTTTTTGTCATTGTATTGGACTCTCCCTCTGTGTCTATTAATATTTGCTTTCTATGCTTCAGTGCCCTGATATTGGCTGCTTATGTATTTGCAGCTGATATTCTCTGTCCCTGACTCTCTCATTTGTAACCCCCATCCCTGGCTCCCTCTCACCTCCTTCTCCAGTTTTAGTCTAGATAGTCTTCTTTATTTGCTGTGAGATACTCCTGTATCTTTGAGATCCATTTATATCTTCTTCCTGTGTCCTCAGGGGTGAAGTGAGTTTCTTGTAAACCACATATAATTGGGTTTTGTTTATTTATTTACTTAAAAATAAACTTTTTTGGTTGGTTAGATGGTGCATGCCTTTAAAGCCAGCTCTTGGAAGGCAAAGGCAGGTGGATCTCTGTGAGTTCAAGGCTATCCTGGTCTATATAGAGAGTTTCAGGCCAGCGAAGGCTGCATAGTGAGACCCTGTCTCAAAAAACTTTGGCCTGGAATGTGCTATGTAGGCCAGGCTGGTCTTTAACTCACATAGATCCACCTGCCTCTGCTTCCCAAGTGCTGAGATTAAAGATGTGCACCACCACACCTGGCCAAGCATCTTTTTTTAAAGATAACTAAAAAAATTTTATGTATGTGTATGAGTAACAGGCCACACATGTGTGTAGGTACATAGAGAATCCAGGTGATTGTACCAGAACCCTATGGGCTGGAGTTCCTGGAGATTGTGAACTGCTTTGTATAGGTGCTGAACTGAACCCTGGTCCTCTAGAAGACCAGCAAGAACTCTCTCTCTCCAGCCTGGGTCTTGTTTTTTAAATCCATTCACTCACTATGACTTTTAGTTGCAGAATTTAACCCATTTACATTTTGGATGATGACTAATAGGTAAGGCTTACTTAATTCTTCCTCTCTTACCAACTTCCTTTATATTCAAACGATTCACTCAAGTATTGTGTTTTACTTCCCGTCTTGGACTGTCCAGCTGCATCTAAAGACCTAGTCCAGCTGCATCTAAAGATCAGCTTGGCTGGGCAGTGTTGTTTTTGGTTGATGTTGTCTCTTTGGTACTGTGAGCCTCAGCCTCTGGCTGTGCACGCTTGAGCCTGATATGTTCAGCAAGCTCTGAGGCAAAAATGAGTGTGTTTGGTTTCCACTTCTCTAAGCCTCTCAGCTGGATGCGTTGTAGAAGGAGCCACCATTCACCCCTGCGCTGCCCCATTCTCCCTGCCAGCCCGCATCCCCCAACCTGCCAAGAACCATTGTGCATCCTCTCTTCCTCAGGAACCAATGACAAAGCAGGAGGCCCTCACTACATCCTGCGCTGGACATCGCCCCAGGTCATCAAGGAAACTCATCAGCCCCTGGGGGACTGGCGATACTCCTACATGCAGTGAGCTCTGCCCAGCACCTGTGCCATCCACCTGTCTGTCCATCCAGATGACTGACATCCATGCACTGACTCCCAGCTCCCTACCAGCTCTTCCTGGACTCCTTACAGCTTGAGCTTGACCCTGTCCCAGTCATTGGGCTATATTCTGACCCCTCCTTATTTGGTGTCAGGTACCCAAGCTTTGGCTTTGGATCATACTGGGAAGGGAGAGCCAATTTACCCAGAAATCTCATCTGCTATGGAACACCGTGGTGCCTGGCGGATTCTTCACCTGTCTGCTTCACTCTTCATCCCAGGCCCAGCGGCTCAGAGATTCTCAGAACAGAAAGACACTCGGGACCCTGAGGGGAAAGGAGACAGCTGGTGCTCTGCAGGCTCACCACTCAGACTCCTGATCTTGGCCTTGACCCCTGCACATGTCCAGTGAGATAGGACCTCAGTCAGGCTACAGGGGTACTGGCTGGCTTTGCCCTTAGTTTGCTAGATCCTCCTGCAGGCACTTGTGCCCAGCCATATGCCTTAGACCCATGTGCCTTCCTCTAGAATGCCTGGGTGTCCCTGAGCCTTCATCTCTCCTTGCCATCTACTGGGAGTGACCAGTGGTGGTCGTCTGGGAAACCTGGAAGTGGGCCTCCTTTCATACTCTTGTCAGAGTGGCCAGCCCAATGGTGGCCAGCATAAGTTCCTACTTGGGTCCTAGATGATAGAATGTTGTTTTCAGTAGTTTGAGAGTGAGCAGTGTTCCCCTTCAAGGACATTCGTCAGTGGCCACCCCAGGTCACCATCCATCGTCCATACTCAGGGGTAGGTACCTGAGCTCTGCTTCCTTTCAGGGTCTGTTGTCTCCCAGGGAGCAGGGCTGAGCTGTGAGTGTCTCAACTCTGCTGGGTCTGTATGGGGAGGGGGGTGGGGCACACTTACTGCCACCCAAGACAATGCCAGCTGCCAAATCAAAGTTGTGGTTGTGGCGGGAGATGAGGGATGGCTAAGCTTCTCTTTCCAGATCTAACGTATTGCCAATGTCTTGTCATATGGTGCAGTTGGATGCCCTTGGTGGGATGATGGGTTTCTGAGGCTGGGGAGTCTCCCTCTGGAGGTAGTAGTGACTCTAAACCCTGATGGTTGGGTTAGATCTTGGCTTTCTGTCTCACGCCAAGGTGCTCACCAAAAAAATTATGCAAATTCCCCATCCTTCCATCCCTCCAGCTCTAAATGTCGGTGATTCCCTCATGTACACAGAGGATCAAGTGAGCTAGTCCATGTGGATTCCAGACAGTGTTAAGACAAGCGATCAAAAATGTCACCTGTTTACTCATTTTATACCACTGTCACTGTGTACTGTTGTGGTTTATCTTATGTGTTAATTTTGCTGGGTCATAGTATAGTGCCCAGAGACCTGGTCAACCACTGTGGAAGTTTCTGTGAATGTGTCCTTTGGAGAAGACTAAGATTTAAATAAATAGGCTTTTACATTTTTATTATGTGTGTTTGTGTGTTTGTATGTACACGTGTGTGTACTGGTGCCCACAGAGGCCAGAAGGGGAGGATTAAAAACAGCTGGGAATGGTGTTATAGACATTTGTGAGCTGTGCTGTGTGGGTATTCAGTTCCAAACTCTAGGTGTCTAATAGGGCACTGAGCATTCTAACCAATGGGCCGTCCTTCCAGCCCCAACAGGTTTGTTTTGAGACATGGTCTTGCTCTGTAACCCAGATTAATCAAATCCAGTTGGCTCAACCTCCCAAGTGCTGGATTTACAGGCGTGTATCTCCATGCCTGGCTTTAGGAAACACGGCAGATTTTCCATAATGTGAATAGGCCTGGACTGATCAGTTGAATGTTAAAATAGAACAGACTGGAAATTTGCCACAGAACTACCCTCTGGGGACAGTTCTTCCCTGGTCTTCTTACCCTCCCTCCATCTGTCTCCTCATACCCACCTTCCTCCCTTTCCCCTTTCTGTGTCCCTGGAGAACCTTGGAAAATGCATATGACAAGGTATCTCTGTGTATCTCTATACTCAGGTACAGCCTTACTTCTTTTTTACAGATGGGAAAACTGAGGCAGAGCTGACATAGTACTTCCCAGCGGTCTTGGAGTTTTCTGTTGCTGTGAAGAGATGCCAAGACCACAGAAACTCTTCCAAAGAGAAATTTAATTGTGGTGGCTGGCTTACAGTTTCAGTGGTTCAGTCCATTATCATGGTGGGACATGGAGGCATGCAGGCAGACGTGGTGCTGGAGAAGTAGCTGAGAATCCTATATTTTGCAGGCGACAAGAAATGGTCTGTCTGTAGCATGAGTTCTAATTGGTCTTAGTAATTAAAAGCTAGAGTCAGATATCGGGGTAAATGCAGAAAGATCAGAGAAGGAGCCAGCCACTAGACAGACTCCTCACCCCTACTCAATCCTCAGACTAGGGGCAATGAGATCCTGTCTCCTCCCACTTTATCTTCCTCTCTCTGCCCAGCTGTCACTCCTATCTCCACCTCCCTAGTGCTGGGATTAAGGGCATGTGACTCCCAAGCATTGGGATTAAAGGTGTGAGCCACCACCACCTGACTGCTTCTTTTTTAGACTAGATCCGTTTTATGTAGCCCAGGGTGGCCTTGAACTCAGAGATCTGCCTGCCTCCGCCTCCCTAGTGCTGGGATTAAAGATATGCACCACCATTTCCTGGCATCTATGGCTAGCTGTGCACTCTGATCTTTAGGGAAGCTTTATGTGTTAGATCACAAACAGTCACATCTGTCTCACAGAACGATATCTTGAGCATATATGAGACCTCAGAAAGCCCACCCCACAGTGACACACTTCCTCCAACAAAGCCATATCTCCAAGTAGCGCCGCTCCCTTTGGGGGCCATTTTCTTTTCCAACCCCCACACCAGGAGTGTATTGCTGGGATGTGAACCCAGGTATGTCTCTACGGTAGCCCTGTGTCCACACCTTGTGGTGTGCCTTCTTGGGGAGACCTGTTCCACTAGCCCTCGGAGCAGCCACTGATTCCTGCTGGAAGGAGCCAGTGAGGGGTCCTGCCCACGTATAAAGCTCTGGCTTCAAGCTAATTGGCCACAGTAGCTCCATTCTTGGCGGTAGTAACATGGGTGCCCTGGCGGTGACTCGTGGAAGGGGAAGGTGGCGCTTACAGCTGTTTGTTTTTGAATGAACGGTGCCAGTTACTGAAGGGGGTGTCGAGGAGCTTCTACAGTACTGAGGATGGACCCTGGGCTCTGGCACACCATGGCAAACACTCTACCACTGAGCCCAAGCCCAGCCCTCTGGAAGCTCCTCTCTCCCGGTGGCCATACCAGACCACTGTGCTGTCTGTGATTGAGCCAGTGAAGGCCATGGGTGTTGGGATAGGAAAAGGCAGACTCAAACAGAAGTCTGATGCCTGTAGTTTGTGTTCTTGGCAGTCCTCTCCGTGAGGTCACTGGCTTCTGGGCTCCTCTGTCACTAAGTGACCCTTCCATGATGTCTCCTTTTTAGCTGGGGGAGAAGGGGACTCAAAGCCATCATCGCTCCCTTAGGTTTGGGGGCTGCTGGCTCTCAAGGCCTATTTGGGTTCCCGAGGCTTCTTTTTTATTTTGCTTGGTCACCGCTGCCAGTCCCCATGTCTGCGGTCACCCACAGAACACCTTCATTTCCCTGCCGTGACCAGGGCCCCAGCCGCAGCCCTGAGCCAGAACAGGGCCCATTTGACTGTGGCCGGACATCCCTGCTGCCACTGCTGCGCAATGTCACTCAAGCATATGTTCTAAGGAAATGAGGGACCATCTGCTACCTCCTGGACACTGTGACCCGGAGCTTCAGCAGGATTGGGCAGAGGAAATGGCCAGGGACACACCTGCTCCCTTCACCGGGTCCTGTCTATACTTGCTTAGTTCATGCGTCACCCCAGTGTCATTGTCATCTCAGTATGGTCTACAGCACAGGTTGTGAGCCCAGCACTAGCCTGGGGGCGTTAGAGAATTTAACCATGGCCTGGCAAGACGACTCTGGGTAAAGGCACTTGCCATCAAGCTTAGTGACCTGATTGGATGGTAGATGGCAACATGACATCTGACCTCCATCCACTCACCCTAGCATAGCCATATGTGCGTGTGCAACCCAATAAATAGTTTTGTTTTTTTTTTAAAAAATCATCTCACCCTCATAGCCTCATAGCAGCTCATAAAAGCGGGCTATTCCATTTTTTCCCTGATGAAGACACTGAAGGACAGGTGGGTGACAGGATTCCAGTACAAGCGGAAATGCCGGCCCAAGCGTCCATTTACATCCCTGGATGTTAAGCCACGAGACACCACTACAGCTTCTTGTTCAGGCTGACTGGTGGAGTGTCAGCCCTGACCCCTCAGCCTCAAGTCTGACACTTCTCGGTAGACGGGGACCAGATGAACCAGCCTTGAGTCTGACACTTCTCGGTAGACGGGGACCAGATGAACTGTTTAAAGGATACAGTTCTGGGGCGGCAGCCTGTAGTGCGGGATACTTGTGAGTGAGGACCATTCCACCTCAATATCCATCCTGAAGGCTGCACACCAGTGGTTATGCACCCCATGAGCCTGCCCGCTAGTCTAGGCCATGACAGTCTGTGAAGAGGGCAGCAGTGTGATTATCTACCTTTCGTGGATGAGAAATGGGGGGGACTTAGAAGTGGGGAGGGGGGCATGTCAATTTGGTGTGTGTTTGCGGCGGGGGGGAGGGGGGGATGATGCTCTCATCCCCAGGCAGAAATCGTCCCATGTCTACAGAAGCCATAGGGCCCCACTCATTACCTCTTCAGATTTTTTTTTTATTATTTTTTGAAGTCTCAGATAGCCCAGGCTGGCCTCAAACTCCCTGTCCTAGTTTGCTTTCTGTTGATGTGACAAAATATGGACCAAACCTAACTTGGGGAGGAAATGGTTCTTTTTAGTGTGTAGATTATATAGTCTATCATGGGGGCGTTGGGGCAGGAGCCTGGGAGGCAGGAGCTGATGCAGAGGCTGTGGAGGGTGCTGCTTACTGGCTTGCTCCCTGTGGCTTGCCCTGGACCCCTGCTCAGGTAGCATCTCTTACAGTGAGCTGAGCCCTCCCACATCCTTCACGAATCAAGAATATCCCTCTAGAGATCTTCCCCGGGCCAGTGTGATAGAGGCGATTCTGTAATTGAGGTCCCTCTTCCCAGATGACTTTAGCTGATGTCAAGTTGACAAAAACTTCATAGCCAAGGCTCCGCCTTCTGAGTGTTGGATGCCAGCCCTGCACCACCATATCCAGGCACTCTTGAGATGTCTTCTAATATCCCACGAGGCTGAATGAGGATCTGTGTGTGGAGGCTGAGCCTGTGGGGACCTAGTGCTGACCTCCCCAGCACTCCCTGTCCAGTGTCCCAACAAGTATACTGGCTTGCGGACCCTGCCTTGAGGAAGGCCCACCCCTCAGCATCCTAAGCTAGCTCAGAGCACAGGGTGTCCAGGAGGAGGGTAGGTTCAGAGAACAAAACTAAAGAGACAAGAAAGGGTATCAGGGTCATGAGGGCACAGAGTGGAAGGTGGTGAGGAAAAGAGTTTGGGCAGCCATTAGTCCCTACCCGGCCCCTTCTATCTACCTGGCATGCCAACTGGTATGCCTATTTCTTCTCTTTATGTGCCAAGAGAGTCACCAAACCAATGTACCAGGCTGGGCTCACTGTGTCCACGGCCATCCCCTCCACCTTCCCTATGAGCTTTGCATGTCACCACGGCTGACTGTCACCTTCACAGCCAGTGGCCGCACAGGTATGAGCTCAGACAGAAGGCTGGGTGTGGCCACATTACGAAGATGCCTTGTTCTTCCTATGCCACACAGGCCTCACTGGGCCCCAGAACTGTATCCTGCTCCAGCTTCTGTTCCTTCTCCGGAGCCCTGAAGGCTGTCCACCTGTCCCCAGGTAGGATGGTCACTATGTAAATGTCTGTGCAAATGACTCAGTGTGGGGCGACAGGCTCCACAGTGAGGTAGGGGCACCGCCCAAAGCTGCCGCTGTGCTGTCATGGGGCCCCAGGCAAGGATAGTCCACTCGCTGCTTCTGCTGCTGCATGCTCTGACTCAGCCAGTTGAACCGATAGAGAACTCCGACTTCCACCTGGCTGGGGACTACCTCCTGGGCGGCCTCTTTTCCCTCCATGCCAACGTGAAGAGCATCTCCCACCTCAGCTACCTGCAGGTGCCCAAGTGCAATGAGTGAGTCCCCCACGTGAAGCTGCAGGTGGCCGGGGAGGGCGAGGCGAGGCATGGAGTCAGGACCAGGGACAGGGTAGACCTCAGGAGGCCGGGCCAGGGCCCAGAATGCTCATTCATTGCCAGCTTCCCAATCCTAGCTCCAGCCTGCTAGTCTCCAGTGTGCCCATCCCCTGCCCAATCTGTGTTGCTGAAATTTTAAGCAGTTGTGTTTGTAACCCTGAGACCTGGATTGCCTCTATGTTATATAGAGGCATCTGCAAAGACAGGATGTTTAAGCTCACAGGGTCACCATCAAAGCCATCCTCAGCCATGTTGGCAAATGTGGGAACGCTAGTAAGATCATGCCAAAGCCTTGTCTAGACTCCAGGCTCTCCCTGCCAGGAAGAAAATGGTGTTTGGATAGCAGGTTCCAACACTAGACACTGAGGAGAGCTTTGCAGTTTCCAAGGTTGTGGCTGGGGAGACAGGGAGCTCAGAGAGTCCTCCGTCCCCCTCTTTGAGCTATTTGGGGAGATTGAATGCACACTGGAGCCATCCTGACATTGCTCAGGAGGTGGAACGTTCTGGGAGATAGGGAAGAGTGAGGGAGAGAGGAAAGGCTGACTAAGGGTTGGCTGTGGGAATTCCCCACTTAGATGGCAGAATGAGGACGATACTATGTCCCTCTCCCCTCCCTCCCCCTCCCTCCCTCCTCCCTTCCTCCCCCTTCCCTCCCTCCCTCCCCTTCCCTCCCTCCTTCCCTTCCTCCTTTCCTCCCTCCCTCCCCCTCCCTCCCCTCCCTTCCCCTCCCTCCCCTCCCTCCCCCTTCATCCCCCTCTCTCCCTCTCCCTCCGCCTCCCTGTGGCCCTGCCTCTCACACTGTGTGGCCCTGCAGGTACGACATGAAGGTGCTGGGCTACAACCTCATGCAGGCCATGCGCTTCGCCGTGGAGGAGATCAACAATTGCAGCGCTCTGCTGCCGGGCGTACTGCTCGGCTACGAGATGGTGGATGTGTGCTACCTCTCCAACAATGTCCATCCTGGGCTCTACTTCCTGGCACAGGATGATGACTTCCTGCCCATCCTCCAAGACTACAGCTACTATATGCCCCATGTGGTGGCTGTCATTGGCCCAGACAACTCTGAGTCTGCCATCACCGTGTCCAGCCTCCTCTCCCATTTCCTCATTCCACAGGTGATGCCTGGGACATGTTGCTGGGGAGGGGCAGGGGGCTGCTGTCCAGAGGGTGAGGAGCTCTTCCCTGTCAGCCATGGTAGGAGCATGAGCAGGGGCAGACAGCCCTTCAGGCTTAGGAGGCAGGCTGACTTTACCAGGAACCTGTGCTGACTCTCTTCACCCTTCTGAGCCTCCGTTTTCCCGTCTGTAAGGTGGGCTGATGAAGCTGTGGGTTGAAGTGGTCAACCTGGAGGAGCTTTCAGCACACGGTAGGTAGTCTGCAATGCTGTCATGACTACAAGCTGCGTCTTTCTCGGGAATGAGAACTAGAGAGCATGCAGTATTAGCTCATTCGATTGTCTAGCACAAGACCCGACTCATAGTAGGCCCTTAAGGAGTGCCACTGAGGCCTGGGGAGAAGGCTCTGCTGGCAAAGCGCTTGTTGTGCCAGCATGGCGACCTGAGTTTGGATCTTCAGCAGCCACATAAAGCACCAGGTCCAGCACGGGGCCTGGGATGGGCGTCACCGGGAGGTTTCCCTAAGCTCACTGGGTGGCCTTATCTCCAGAAATAGGGTGGACAGTGATTGAGAAGGACAGTGATTGAAGGCTTCTGGCCTCTACACATGTGCACAGGAACCCATACACACATGCTCACACATGCACACGTGCACACACACCCCCAAAAGTGCTGATTATCTGACAGGCTGACACTTCAAACTCACAGGGATCCACCTGCCTCTGCCACCCAAGAGCTGGGATTAAAGGAATGTGCTGCCATGCCTGGCATCTTTTGAATTGTTTTTTTATACATTTTCATTTATTTATTGGGAGAGAAAACATGTCATGGCATGTGTGTGGAAGTCAGAAAACAGTCTGCGGGTGTCAGTTCTCTCCTTCTACCAAGTGGATCTTGGAAGAGTGAACTTTTCTTTCTCAGCCACCTGGCAAAGCTCAGACCACTGTTAATCTGTCACCAACCACACAGATGAAAGTGCCCAGTCCAGCAGAGCTGTAGAATATTAAACTAAAGATCAGAGTGGCACACAGTAGGCTGGTACAAGTGTTGGACTTGCTGCTGTGGCTCTTACCTTGTAAAGTACCCTGAGCAGGGTCAGACACACAGTAGGTGCTAAAAATGTGCTAACGCTTTGATGTGCAATGTCTGGTCCAGGACTGAGCTCATCCCTTTATTCATGTAACAATTATTTCTTGAGCACCTACTGTGTGCCAGGGATGGTTGCAGATGTTGGGGAGACAGCTGGGACCAAAGTACAAATCCCTGCCAGCATGCTGTCTGTCTTCTATGGGAAGACCCAGACAACGTGAATGGATAAACCAGTGATGAAGAGTGTTAGAAATGCAGAGTAGCCAGGGGTGGGGGTTGGGTGCTTTGGGTGGAGACTGAGGCAGGCTTGAGAGAATTGGCCTTTTCAGTGTGGTGATCAGGTGGCTTTGCTGAGCACAGGGAACAGGCTCAGGGGCTTAGGGGAGCTGTGCGAGCCAGCATCCAGGAGCAGAGTGTTCCAGGAAGTGGGGTTGGCAGGTGCAGAGGCACCTGGTGGGCTTACAGAACAGGGTGAGCTGAGCCAGGGCCTGGAGGAAAGTAGGAGCAGAGGGAGGCAGAGGACTGTGGCTGGAATGGAGTGGGGAGGCCTGGGATGGGTCTGGATGGGCATCCTCAAGGGACAGCCGAAAGGACTGGCTGATGAGTGTGGTGTGTGCGAAGGCCAAGCGTTTGGCCTGAAAACTGGAAGGGACGGATTCCCCAGGTCCCCAGGCGAGGAGGACCCTGCAGGTGTCAACGCAGGCAGTGGCCCCTGGAGAGAGGAGAGTGAAAACCAGTGCGGAGAGACTCTGCGAATTTGGGGCAGGCTTTGGGGAGTCCGCATATTTAAAACAGTATGGTTTGGGAAAGTTTCCAGGCAGCAGTCATCCTCATTCCGGGTGCACAATAAAGCTTACGGCGGGACTACACAGAGACTCCTTTACGAAGTACATGTGACATGAGGGTGGGTCCTGCAGCTAAACTGCAGAATCTAGTGTGGCACAGAGGTCAGCAGTCCATGTGACTTCTCCCCAAAGGGTAGGTTCGTTTAACTGGAAGCTGCGGAGGAAGAGTCTGGGGTAAACATTCTGGGGGATATGGCTGAGTTCTGTCTCATTAGCAAAAGGTGGGTGAAGTCTGCCACCACAGATGGCAAAAATGTCATCGACTTGTTCACGAAATCCATTCTCAGCTTGCTGGATAGAATGCAGAGATTTTATTTGGTCTCTCCCATTAAGGAGACACCCCTGTGTGGTTAACCGTCCTGGTTTCTCTAATGATTTATGGGCAAAAATATCATTATGCTCCCAATACCTATGGACAGGTGGCAAGACGTTGGGTGCACTCAGAAAAGCCAGAGTTGGGGGTCAGAAAGGTCAAGTTTGAGATGGGAGGTGGACATTCCCAAGTCCACATTTGAGGTTCAGGAGGGAGGGTGAGGCCAGAGCTGGATGATGGAGTCAATGGCTTGAAGCGATGTCTGTATAAGAAGCTGAATGAGGCTTGTAAGGAGGGGGGAGGTGGAAGAGATATGAGGACGGGAGCCTACACTTAGGGGTGCACTGAGACTGAGGTCACAGCAGAGAGAAGGGGCCATGAAAAGAGACAGAGCAGTCAGTGAGTGAGAGCTAAGCCTCATGTGGGGTCTAGGAGGACAATTGGCCAATGCAGAGGCCGGGATGCTGGTGTGAGAATGAAAATGATGCTCTGGACATGCAGTAGGAGCTCAGTCAGGGTTCCTAAGTGGCGGGAAGGAGGCAGATGTGTACCACCTAGCTAGGGAGTGACACACAGTGGGTGCCCTGTCAGAGCAGTAAGTGATGAGACTGATGGGGGTCACCAACCAAGTCATGGTACATAGTAGGTTCTTATATTTCCTAAGGTAGCCGCGATGATAACAATGTAAGCACAGCCTTGGGCATGTATGTGTCCCCATATGTCACCAGGGTAATGATGTCAGGTGGAGTGCTGATGGGGGTGTCCTTCTGTATATATGTTTCTCTTATTGGCTGATGAATAAAACACTGATTGTCCGGCAGCCAGGCAGGAAGTATAGGCGGGGCTATGAGACTAGGAGAATCTGGAGAGAGGATGCAGATGCAGAGAGAGGTCTCGAGGAGACATCATGTAGCCGCTGAAGGAGTAACATGCTGGAGCCTTCTCCAGTAAGATGAGGCCATATAGAAATACATCGATTAATAGTTACAGGTTAACAATTAAGAGAGAGTTGGCCAGCAAGAAGCCTAAGTCATGGGCCAAACAGTTTATAAATAATGTAAGTCTCTGTGTGTTTATTTGGGGCAAAGCGGTTGTGGGACCAGGCAGGACAGAACCTCTGTCTACAGAGCACCTCCTCTAATACCTCACTCTGGCAGGTCACATACAGCGCCATCTCCGACAAGCTGCGGGACAAGCGGCGCTTCCCTGCCATGCTACGCACAGTGCCCAGTGCCACCCATCACATCGAGGCCATGGTGCAGCTGATGCTTCACTTTCATTGGAACTGGATTGTGGTTCTCGTGAGCAATGACGAGTATGGCCGGGAGAACGGACAGCTGTTGAGCCAGCGTCTGATCAACACAGGTGACATCTGCATTGCCTTCCAGGAGGTTCTGCCCATACCCGAACCCAGCCAGGGCATGGGGCCTGAGGAGCGGAACCAGCTGGACAACATCCTCGACAAGCTGCAGCGGACCACAGCACGCGTTGTGGTGGTGTTCTCCCCGGAGCTGGCCCTGCACAACTTCTTCCTGGAGGTGCTGCGTTGGAACTTTACCGGCCTTGTGTGGCTCGCCTCCGAGTCCTGGGCTATTGACCCTGTTCTGCACAACCTTACAGAGCTGCGCCACACAGGCACTTTCCTGGGTGTCACCATTCAGAGGGTGTCCATCCCTGGCTTCAGCGACTTCCGAGTGCGCCATACCAAGGTAGAGTACCCCATGGCCAACAAGACCAAGCCGCGGGCCACTTGCAACCAGGACTGTGATGCCTGCTTGAATATCACCGAGTCCTACAGCAACGTCCTTATGCTTTCTGGGGAGCGTGTAGTCTACAGCGTGTACTCGGCAGTCTACGCGGTAGCCCACGCCCTGCACAGGTTCCTGAGCTGCAACCAGATCCACTGCACCAAGGAAATGGTGTACCCATGGAAGGTGAGGGCCTAATCTTGCAGGGACTGTCTCCATCATTGCCATGCTCAGGGAGGGACTCAGGGTCTGTGCAAAGGGGTATGGGAGGCCACAAGGCATTCCCCTACCTCCAGATGCCCAGCAAGCACAAAGGTCTGAGTTCAAATCCCCAAAACCCATGTAAAAAGCTGAACTTGTCTATGTGTGCCTATAACCCCAGTGCTGGGGAGGGTAGAGATGGGAGGATGCTGGGGAGGGGAGGGTAGAGATGGGAGCATGCTGGGGAGGGGAGGGTAGAGATGGGAGCATGCTGGGGAGGGGAGGGTAGAGATGGGAGCATGCTGGGGAGGGGAGAGATGGGAGCATGCTGGGGAGGGGAGGGTAGAGATGGGAGCATACTGGGGAGGGGAGGGTAGAGATGGGAGGATGTGGGGGGAGGGGAGGGTAGAGATGGGAGCATGCTGGGGAGGGGAGGGTAGAGATGGGAGCATGCTGGGGGAGGGGAGGGTAGAGATGGGAGCATGCTGGGGAGGGGAGGGTAGAGATGGGAGCATGCTGGGGAGGGGAGGGTAGAGATGGGAGGATGCTGGGGAGGGGAGGGTAGAGATGGGAGCATGCTGGGGAGGGGAGGGTAGAGATGGGAGGATGCGGGGGAGGGGAGGGTAGAGATGGGAGCGTGCTGGGGAGAGGAGGGTAGAGATGGGAGCATGCTGGGGAGGGGAGGGTAGAGATGGGAACATGCTGGGGAGGGGAGGGTAGAGATGGGAGCATGCTGGGGAGGGGAGGGTAGAGATGGGAGGATGTGGGGAGGGGAGGGTAGAGATGGGAGCATGCTGGGGAGGGGAGGGTAGAGATGGGAGGATGCTGGGGTGGGGAGGGTAGAGATGGGAGCATGCTGGGGTTTCTAGCTGCCAACGGAGCTCCAGGTTCAGTGAGAGACTGTGTCTCCAGGGAATGAGGTGGAGGGTGATAGAGCAAGTCACTTGATGTCTCCCTCTGGGCTCTGTGCGGATGCACAGGCACACACGCCCCCCAGTACATTATACACCCCCCATAGGTACACCAACACAGCTTTGCTCTATTTCAACCGTGTATCTCCGCCACGTAGCCTCAGAACCTGGTCCCAACACTCTAAGTACTTCTGTTTTGAAACGTGCAGTTCTTTGAAAGGCATTATTTGGCTGCCAGCTGGAATCAACCCTTGGGTGCTGAGACCCTAGTAGTCCATGTCACTGCTCAGAGCGGTGCTGCACCGATTGCCTGATGCCCACTAGGATGCGTCATTGTGGTTGATCTTTCACACTTACGGGGACTAGGACACAGGGAGCCAAAGTCACAAAGCCGACTCAGGGCAGAGCTAGGGCTGCAATTCAGCTCCTGGCGGGCTGCTCTGTTCAGAGCATACTCTGGCTAGCACCGGTTTGGGAAGATGAGCTCAGAGAGAGCCGACCCTATGGTGTGGGGAAGTGGGAAGGTCTGAGTGCTGGTGTTTGCCCTGAGGGAGGCCCCAGGTGACTTCTGGGGAGATCAGTACTCTCTGCTGCTGTTCTAAGTTACTTTTCTAATATTTTACTTATATGAGTGTTTGCCATGTGTAACACATGTGTACAGTGTCCATGGAGGCCAGAAGAGGGCGTTGGATCCCCTGGAACTGGAGTTATAGACAGTTGTGATCAGCGATATGGGTGCTGGGAATTGAACCCAGGTCCTTGGAAAAATGCTCAGTGCTCTTAATTGTTGAGCCCTCTCTCTAGCCTCCATTCTAAGTTTCTAATGTGGCCCCAGAGCCCAGAAGACAGGGTCCTACTGCCTCCACTTTGAAGAAAAGAAACCGGAGCTCAGAGAGGTTGAACAGCGGGCCCACAGCTTCACAGAGAGGCAGGGCTAGGCCTCGCTCCAGGCCCCTCAGGTTCCAGAGTCACCCACCACCTGCCCACTGCCGCTTCCCCAAAGCTTGATGCTGATGCTCACATTGACAGGTGTTGAGGCCGATGCAGGGGTGGTCTCAAATGTCTGCTCCCGTTTCTGACCCCTCCAGCTACTCAGGGAGCTCCGGCACATCAACTTCACCCTCCTGGGCAACCAGCTCTTCTTCGACAAAAACGGGGACATGCCGATGATCTTGGACATCATCCAGTGGCAGTGGGACATGAGCCAGAATCCCTTCCAAAGCATTGCCTCCTACTCGCCCATCCATCGGAGGCTCACCTACATCGCCAATGTGTCCTGGCACACCGCCAACAACACGGTCAGCTTGGAGGGTAGTGTCTGCGGGCTTGTCAAGAAGGGCCCACGCAGATGCACCAGCAATAGCCGTGGGGTCTCTGTTTTGGGGGGGTAGGGTCTGGGGTCATGTCAGATTTGCCGACAGAGAGCTGTGGAGTTTAAGGAGCTCTAGCTCCAGGAGGTGGGGGACTTAAGGGCCTCTGCTCACAGCCTTGTGGATGTGACTCCCTTTTCAGCCTGGGGTGGTGTGATTAAGCACATTCCTCGGTGCTGACACTAAGTGACTGATAAGAAGGGTTTATTTAAGCTTGAGGTTTGAGGATACAGTCTGGGGCAGGGAAGGGATGGGCAGCAGGAGCCCAAGGCGGCTGGTCGCAGAGCATTCACAGACAGGAAGCAAAGACGGATGCGGGTGCTCAGCTCACTTCCTACTTTTTAAATAGCCCAGGATCCCACCCCGTGGGATGGTAGTGTTACACCCAAGGTGGACCTCCCTCCTCTGCTAAAACTTTCTAGAGATACCTTCTCGATACACCCAGAGCTGATTCCCATGGATTCTAAGTTTCGTCATGTTGTGAGGATTACCCATCACAGGGACTGAGGCTGCCACTTTCCCCGTGGTGTGGAGAGGTTGCACAATATCCTGAAGTCCACACAGCTTGTCTCTGGCCAAGGCTTTCTCTACATAGCCTTCCAGCTATAGCCAGCCATTCAATGTCTAGCTCATAGACTCAACCAGGGTGGTGTCTGCCTGTTTTCTTAAACTCAAGCCACAGGAGTTCTTTGTCTCAGGTTCTGGAGGCAGAAGCAGAGGGAGAGGTGCCAGAGGCCAGAAACCCGCTTGGCCTCTCTCCTGGTGTTTGGCAGCTTGCGGGCGCTCCCTGGCTCTCCTCAGCTTGTGGGCGCTCCCTGGCTCTCCTCAGCTTGCGGGCGCTCCCTGGCTCTCCTCAGCTTGCTGGCGCTCCCCTCTGATCTTTGCCTTCTTCACCTGGTAGTGTCCTTGTGGTCTTGTCAGCGTCCTAATGTCCCCTCTGTGTAAGAACACCAGTTCTCTTGGACAAGGGACCCTTCTTTCTCTCAATTATATATGCAATGACGCTGCGTAGGATCAGGCTACATATTTAGGTTAGGTCATTACAGACATGCCCCAAGTACCAGGATTAGGGGATGGGAAGGCATGTAGGAGGGAAGAGGAGAAACCAGTCCGAGGGAATGCCTTCAAGCCAGACACTGGTGTGAACCACTGGAGTGCCATCTTCCTGTCACCTTCCAAGGACTTGCCTTCGAGCTGTGTTCCAAGGGAGAGAAGTGGGCAGCTGGATGGCTGGCTCCCATCCCCTGGCGGCCACAGATTGCTCTGTGGAGTGTATTTCCAGGTCCCATGCGGCCGAGTGCCTGGCAGTGGTGTAAGTGGGCATCTTACACCACAGCCCCACGACAGACAATGAAAAGCATGGCCTGGTAGCTGCGGCGGGGTGATGGCAAGTGACAGTCCTGTTTGTGCAAAGGGGACAATTTGGTGGTCAAGTGACAGGTGGTGGCCATCTCTCCACCTCCATTCTGGAGTCCCTTTACTAGCCCGGGTTTCTCTGGTTGGCTGCTTGGGAATGGCAGGAGACCTCTAACCCAGGGTCGCCCCCAGTCCTCAGCCCTAGAGCCTGGTTATAAATGGACCTTAGCAGTTACCCCAAGACAGAAGCGTAGGGCTGTCCTCAGGTGCCCAGCAGGCTACCCTGAATGCCTCAGCTTCTTGTGAGAACCCAGCCGCCCCCCTTCTGTGACCTTCTCATTCTCTGGTGGAAGGACCTCAGAGAAACCAGATGGTTTACCGTGATACATCTCTCCACTGGGGACCAGAATCCCACCCCTACCTCCCTCCTCCTCCTACCTCGACTTTTACAGCCCAGTACAGCAGTTCTCAACCTAGGGGTCACTACCCTTTGCAGGGGGGGGGTGGAGGGGGTCACTCAAGACCATCAGAAAACACAGATATTTACATCATGATTCATAACAGTAGCAAAACTGTAGTCATATAGTAGCAGTGAAATAATGTTATGGATGGGGCCACCACAGCATGAGGAACTGTGTTAAAGGGCCACAGCCACCTGACAGTGAACCAGTGATTTGAGGTCTTTTATTGTTTGTTTGCTTGTGTACTCTAAGGTACTGGGATCAAACCTGGGGTCTTTCACATGCTAAGCAAGCTATGCCACATACCATACCCTTCTCCCTCCCCTTTTCCTCTCCACTCCTTCCTTTTCCATTTCCCCTGCCTCCCTCCCTCCCCCAACCCTTCCTTCCTTCCCTCCTTCCCTCCCTCCCTCCTCCCCTCCCTCCCTTCCTCTTTCTCTCCCTCCCTCCCTCCTCCCCTCCCTCCCTTCCTCTTTCTCTCCCTCCCTCTTTCTCTTCCTCCCTCCCTCCCTCCCTCCCTCTTTCTCTCCCTCCCTCCCTCCCTCCCTCCCTCCCTCCCTCCCTCCCTCCCTCCCTCCCTCTCTCTTTTCCTCTCTCCCTTGTTGACAGGATCTCTAACCCAAGCTGTTTTCAAATGCAACTGAAAATGAAATTGAATATCTGATCTTCCGCCTCCACCTCCTGAGTGCTGGGATTGTAGGCGTGTCCCATCACCCATGGGATATGGAGTGCTGGGTTCGAACCAGGGCTGCATGCATGCTGGGCAGTCTGGACCAACTGAGTCCTCTTTGATTTTCTTAGGTACAGTCTCACTACAAAACCCAGGATGGGTCCTCTGCAAGAGCAGCCAGTGCTCTTAACCTCCAACAATCTCTCCAGCCCCTCCGTCTTTTATTTATCTCGTTTGTTTTTTCTGTGCTTGGAGAACATGTCTGCTGTGATTTCAGTCTTTTTAATTTGATTAAAACTTGCATCACAGCCAAGCCTGCACAGCGTCTGTCCTGGGAGATGGTCATGTGCACTCAGGAAGGTGCTGTGTTCTGCTGCTGCTGGGCAGGATGCCCTGGTAGAGGGTGCCATTTGATGGTGTTGGCCAACTTTTCCCTTCATTATGGGGCCTCTGTTTAGTTCTCTGTATTAATTGAAAGGATGATGCTTTATGTATTTGGGGTCTGTCTTGTCAGGGGCGTATGTATTTATATTTGCATTATGTGTGGCTCCTGTGCCAGAGGCTTATATGCCCTTCGTGCTATTTTTTTGTGTGTGTGTGTGGGGTCTCTTATACTATCTAGGGATTCCCATCTTTTATTTATTCCCATCTGAGTGAGTGAAAATTCAGCCTCAGTCAGTCATTTGCTCACTAAGTTTTCTTATTAATTGCTCTCTGAGGGCATTTCTGTTAGCAGCAAGTGGAGCGCTGGCTCTGTGTTCTTGAATACCCACTCCATGCACCCAGCTGTGTCTTTGGAGGCTGTGCTGGGCCCCATGACCCAGTCCCCGGGGGACCTGAGGTGCGGGTTCCCAGCATGCTCTTGGGTCTTCTCACTGTGAAGACTCCAGGCTCTCTGCGGTCAAGCTGGAAGCCAGCTACCCTCTGTTTCTCTCAAAGCCCCACTGAAGCTCTCCTCGTTAGCATTTTTGTTTTAACATTCTTCATGGTATTTACAGCTGTCCGTCTTATTCATGGATATGCAAATCTTCAGTGCTGCCCTCCAGCGTCCAGCATCATCAGTCCATGCCCCAAGTTTGTTTGTGCAGGTGTGCATACATATGTGTGCTGATGCGTGGGTTGGTGTGTACATGTGGAGGCCAAACCTAACCTCTGGAGATGCCCATCTTTTTTTCTGACCGAGACCTGGGATTATCCAATTTAGCTAGGCTGTCTGGGCAGCAAACCCCATGGATGCCCCTGTCTTCCATCACCCAGCACTGGTGTTACAGGTATGAACAGCCACACCCGGCTTCTGACATGGGTGCCTGAGATGGAAGTCAGGCCTTGTGCTTTTGTGGGAAGCACACTACCGATGGAGCTATTTCTCCCGAGCTACCATCGCGTGTGAGTGCATGGGTGGGTGAATGAAAAGCATGATGAAGTCTCAGGAGTGCAAAGCAGGGCCGATTTGGTCACTCAAGGGCTAGTAAGGGATCTTGGCATTCAGCAGTGGGAGGGGAGACAGACCTGGCAAAGTGTGATGGGCTATGGTTACAGATAAATGACATGTGTATGTGTGTGTGTGTGTGTGTGTGTGTGTGTGTGTGTGTGCGTGCGTGCTGAGGCCCGCGCACCTGCACAGTACATGTTCATATCCCTGAAAAAGAAGTCTCCATAAGGTACCTGGGATCCTTAGATGTTTGATTTTTTTACATTGATGATGATGATGGTGTGTGCCTGTATGCACATGTGGGCGTGCGTGGCACAGTACACATAAGGAGGTCAAGGTTCAACTTTGTGAAGTCATTTTTCTCCTTCCACCTTTACATGGGTTCCGGGGGATTGAACTCAGGTCATACGGCTTGGCTTCAGGAAACTTTACTAGCTGAGGCATCTTATGAGCCCACAGACATTCACTTTTGACAGCTGAGAATCAGTAGAGGTTTTCTGTGAAGTGCTAGG
Source organism: Cricetiscus sungorus (assembly GCA_030556225.1). NCBI lineage: Eukaryota > Metazoa > Chordata > Mammalia > Rodentia > Cricetidae > Cricetiscus > Cricetiscus sungorus. Next base: position 133,644,088 of record JANBXA010000734.1, read on the forward strand.
GAGGGCGGCAAGTTGTCTAGAAATGTCATGTGTTGGCCGGGCACACGGAGGACCTGGGTGTAGGGGGGCATGAAGGCAGAAACCTCAGATTTGAGAGTGGCAAAAAAGAGATTGGCCCTGGTGTGGAGGGGCCCTTCTTGGTTATGTCCATCAGAGATGGTTTTCCTTGGTCACAAAAGAAGATCTGTGCAGGATCCAGTGGCTGCTTATCTGCCCCATGCTCACCCACTTCATGCTCACCCACCCCGTGCTCACCCGCCCCATGCTCACCCGCCCCGTGCTCACCGCTCCTGAGCTGTGGCTTCCTGAGGCACTTCACGCTCTCCTCCCTCTACCACGCTCTATCCATTCATGGCTCCTCTCACCAGGCTCACACACTACATCTTCCTCATCCCCTTCCATGCTATCCTCACTCCTGCTGTTTCCTCCGTGTGTAACACTCATCCATTCGGTCCATGCTGGACCACCTTTCTGTGCTGGGCTCTCCTGCAGGAGAGACAATAGGCATGGATGTCGCCCTTGTGTCCTGGTTCACCTGAGAGCCCTGCTCTTCAGAAGGACATGTGAGCAGAGACTTTGGCTATAAGTGACAGGAAAGCATGGTGGTGGAACAGATGGTGACAGTTTAGGCAAGGATAGATGCAGGATCTCTCCATCTTTCAATTCTCCCCAGCCAAGATCAGGTTCTTCTCTGGCTATGATGCCCTCTTTGTGATAAGATGGCTGCCGGTATGCCCAGGGTTGCACTCTATCTTATCTCCTTCCCCAGGAAGTCTCTTTCTTAGCCCTTCAGCATTTTACGGGGGTGGGGAGGGTGGCGGGTTGGATTAGGTCACAGATGGGTAAAACCAAGAGAGTCCTGCAAAACCCCGTTCTAACAGCAGTTCAGACAGGGCCAGGCCCCCCTCTCCTGAGGAGCATCCCAGAGGGTGGGGAAAGAGCTCAGGGTCTCTTGTCTTCCTCCTCCAGGTCCCCGTGTCCATGTGCTCCAAGAGCTGCCAGCCTGGGCAAATGAAAAAGCCCGTGGGCCTTCACCCCTGCTGCTTTGAGTGCGTGGATTGCCCCCCAGGCACCTACCTCAACCGCTCTGCAGGTATGGCCCCCACTGCCGCTGCTCCGCCCTCCCTTAGCAGATCTCGGGTCCTGTTCACGGCTTAGCACCCCTGCCCTGTCCTCGAGTTTTCAGGGGTCCCTTCCCTTTGCCAGGGTCTCTAGGGCCATCCTATGGAATGCGAGTATCCAAAGCCCAGAGACCAGGCCTGGTGCCTCCTGTGGCTTCCCGTGAAGCCAAATCCCCAGTACGGGTTTCTGTGTGGTGCTCAGAGCAGGCCTCACACTGTGCCAAGCACTTTACCCTCTGAGACAGCTCCCCAGTCCCCTTGGCTGAATTCCCACTCCAAAGACGCTCTTTCTAGAACACCGACTCCCGTGTTTAAATTCTCGTTAGTGTAGCACACAGGTCAGGGCCGAGTGTAAATCTTCCTCATGACCTCATTGATTAAAAATTAATTGATGATTTGAACTTTGAATGAAAGCCCTTGTTTTGTGCCCAGCAGCAGGAGGGCCCTGACTGAGCACTGATAAACTTTGTTGGTGGCTTTTACTGGCCTGTCACAGTTGTCAGTGACCTACAGACAGGAGCCAGGGTTTGCCGTCTCCAGAGCTCTCCATCTCTGGTACCTGCCACAGTGTCTGGCTCTCAATGGGGCTGGGGACATGCTGGTGGTAAAGGGCTTACCTTGTATATACAAGGACATGGGTTTGACCCCAGAAGTCATGTGAAACTGAGGCAGGCATGATGCACTTGGAACCAGGGCTGGGAGGGTAAGACAAGTGGATCCCTGGGCCTCACTGGCCAGTAAGTTTAGCTGACTTGTTGAATTCCAGACAAGTGGAACTTACCTGAGCTCCGTAAGAAAGAAATGAAGAAAGGAAGGAAAAAGAGAGAGAAAGAAAAAGAAAATGGGTGGTATTTGAGGAATATCGATGCTGTCTTCTAGCCTGCATACACACTCACATGCGCGCGCGCACGCACACACACACACACACACACACACACACACACCATGTCACCACACATACACACCATCACTCAATGAGGTCCTTGAGGATGTGGTTTCAGGTGTCTCCCACTAGGGGGCGATATCTGGACAGGCCTCAGAGTTGGGTTCTGAGCAAGGAGACCCGGGTTTGCAACCTTGGTTGGCTTTGAGGAAATGCCTTAACTTAGCTGGGCCCTGTTTGTCTGTGAGGTGAGGCTTGGGGGGCCGGGGTGTTGCTCAACTCTGTGGCTCAGGGCCCAGGCCCAGAGGACTGGGCTCGCAGCTGGGGGTCCCGCTGATGGGAGTCGCTGTGGGCTCTTGCAGATGAGTTTAACTGTTTGCCCTGCCCGGGTTCCATGTGGTCCCACAAGAACGACATCACTTGCTTCAAGCGGCGGCTGGCCTTCCTGGAGTGGCACGAAGCGCCCACCATTGTGGTGGCCATACTGGCCGCCCTGGGCTTTTTCAGCACGCTGGCCATTCTGCTTATCTTCTGGAGGCATTTACAGACGCCTGTGGTGCGCTCCGCTGGGGGCCCCATGTGCTTCCTGATGCTGGTGCCGCTGCTGCTGACGTTTGGGATGGTGCCCGTGTACGTGGGACCCCCCACGGCTTTCACGTGTCTCTGCCGCCAGGCTTTCTTCACCATCTGCTTCTCCATCTGCCTGTCCTGTATCACTGTGCGCTCCTTCCAGATTGTGTGTGTCTTCAAGATGGCCAGACGCCTGCCCCGTGCCTACGGCTTCTGGGTGCGCTACCGTGGGCCCTATGTCTTTGTGGCCCTCATCACGGCCATCAAGGTGGTCCTGGTGGCAGCAAACATGCTGTCCACCACCATCAACCCCATTGGCCGGACAGACCCTGACGACCCTAACATCATGATCCTCTCATGCCACCCTAATTACCGCAATGGGCTACTGTTCAACACCAGCATGGACTTGCTGCTGTCCGTGGTGGGATTCAGCTTTGCTTACATGGGCAAGGAGCTGCCCACCAACTACAATGAGGCCAAGTTCATCACGCTTAGCATGACCTTCTCCTTCACCTCCTCCACCTCCCTCTGTACCTTCATGTCCATCTATGACGGAGTGCTGGTCACTGTCATGGACCTCCTGGTCACTGTGCTCAACTTCCTGGCCATCAGCTTGGGATACTTCGGTCCCAAGTGTTACATGATTCTCTTCTACCCGGAGCACAACACTCCAGCTTACTTCAATAGCATGATCCAGGGCTACACCATGAGGAAGAACTAGACTTGCCCACCAGCCTCGGTGGCAGAGACCACAGCCTGTTCCTGCTGTTCCTATGCCATTCCCGTAGTCTGGAGGTTTTACCCCTGTGGCACTTGAAAATACCCTTACTGCACTCTTTCCTCCTGAGCTGTTTCACTGGCCAGGAACTGCCCGCCATTCACATGTGGAAGAAGCCACCCAAGGTGACTGACCTACGGGGGCTCCAAGGATGGTCTGATTTATAAACCTACCACTGCCACCTGCTGGTCGCAGTGAGCACCTGCAGGCTACGGCCCATTCCTTCCAGCCTGCTCAGGGTTAGTGGCTGTGAGGCTGACAGTGGGGTCCAGTATGTTCCCTGGCTGTCCTGCACTTCTATGCACACATATCTGGGCTTCTATGTTCTAATGGACAGCTGGGCATCCTGGGTCCTTCATTGTTGCTTACAATAAACTTTCCTTGGATGAAATCAATGTCCCTTCTCGATTTCAGAGGTTTCCTGAGGAATGGCCCAGGGAATTCATTGTCTCCCCATGCTGGGTGACCTTGGGAACAGCTTATCCTTGAGCCTACACTTGCCCACCTCTGAAATGGGAACCATAGTGGCAAATGTTGACGTGTGGGGGCTGGAGATATGCAAGGTGTTACAGGACTGGTGGGAAGGGAGCTGTGATGGGGACAGTCACAGCACGGTTGCCATTGACAGATGTGATGAAGCCCTGGAGGGAGCCTGTGCATCCTAACAGGAGCTTCCTTAAGAGAGATAGCCACCACAGACAGCGTGACAGGGCTGCGAGAGAATCAGCTTTCACCGCTTTGGAACAAAGGGAGTTCCCTGTTCTCTCTCTCTCTCTCTCTCTCTCTCTCTCTCTCTCTCTCTCTCTCTCTCTCTCTCTCTCTCTCTCTCTGAGGGTGTGTGTGTGTGTGTGTGTGTGTGTGTGTGTGTGTGTGTGTGTGTGTGCAACACTCTTCACTATGTCACCTAGGTTATGTGACAGGAGTCCCAGGATAGAAAGGCATTAGACAAAAGTGAAGTTGTAATTCAGGGTTGTTTTGGGTGTACAAGCACTTTAGCGGCCAAACCATCTCCCAACCCACACTTTTTAATGTCCACATTCTTGCACTGGAGCCCTCAGTGCTAGTCCCTGTGGGAAATCCACCTTCCTAAAACTGCTCCCCAGCTCTTTGGCAAACAGGGCTCCCATGGTGGGTTCCGGGCAGGGTCATTTGACACCCCAGCACCCCATGCCCAGGTTCAGGCCTGGCCCCTCAATGTTCGCCAAGGAGGCAGAAGACCGGTGTGAGGTTCCAAACTGTTCCCCAGAGAGCCCGAGTGGCCAACTCAGAGGCATCCGGATCTCAGACAAAAGTTCAGGCATCAAAGTGGTGGTGCTTATGCTTGGGCAGGACAGAGGGACAAGCTTCCTGAAGGTTCGCCACTGGAAGGCATGAGTGGAGGCTCTTCAAATCTGTGGGAGCAATCAGTTCCAAGCAGTTGGGAGAATGCTTCCTCCTGGGTTAAAGGACAAAGATGTGGGGGTGGGGTCAGGTGTGGATGGCATGAAGAAAGATGGAAACACAGACTGGAAGGAAAGACAGCTGCGGCCCAGGGCAGAGGCTCACCTCGGGGTCTCTTGGCCCTGTCCTTTCTGAGTGTTCCTGCCAGTGTCCCTCTGCTCTGTCACTTGAGAAGCCTCCTGCACCCCTTGCCCCATGTCCAGCTGTGTCTTCCCGCAGTCCTCAGCGTGAGTCTTGTGTAGGGGCTGGAGATGGGGAAGACATTGCATTGGGCAGCGTTTGCCAGAGGAACCAGACAGAGCTATAGAATATACCTATAAAAATGGTTAAAGGGCATTTAGTAGATGAGTCCACTGGGGCCGAGGTTGAATAGTCCCGCTATATATATATATATATATATATATATATATATATATATATATATAGTGACCTGCAAACAGGAGGGCTGGGAACCCTGCAGATGCTCAGATGGAGAAGGACCAACTCTGCAGCCCCAGTCTGAGGACAAAGGCCTGGGCGCCCCTGGAGAATGCTGGGCCACATCCAAGTTCAAAGGCTAAAGGAGCGAGAGACGGATGATGTCTGCTGCGGCAGCAGCACTCGTGTAAGGGTGACTAAATGCACACTGGCTTCCCTCTTCTGTGCTTTACCCTGCCAGACCCGCAGGGAGGGGTATGCCAATCATCTCAGGGGATGGCCAGAAGTGTGTGTCACCAACTTCCTAGGTGGTTCTTAGTGCAGCAATGGAAAGTCTCAGCAGACACTAGGATGTGAGGGTTGGTGTTTGTTTGCTTGCTTGTTTGTTTGTTTTCTAGAAGAGAGGTCTTTGGGAATGCTCCTTCTCCATCCCATTCATACTTCCTGGGGGAGCCTGGAGCCCAGACAGAGAGGCCTAGCTCAGCCCTGAGCTTTCAAGGAACAATTTGTAGGGTCTAGTCCTGGCTGTGTCCCATCTGTCCCCCTTGCCTGAGGGACCAGATTGCAGGAGCACAGGGAGTTTTAATCTCTTAATTCCTTCTCTTTACATTTTTCTACGCCTTGGCTTAATTTATCTTTTCTCCCCCTTTTTTTGTTGAAAAAGAGCTAATGGCCTTATTTCTGGGTTCCTCTGGAGGGCCCCCATTACAGGAGAAAATCCCAGAACCTCGCTGACCTTAGAGGATACCCACTGCACACCTCCTGCACAGCCATTGCCGTGGAGGGGTCTTAATCCTTTCTTTCCCTTCAGTGACTGAGGTCACCCTTCACTGATAGACAACTATTGTGTTGTGTGTGTATACGTGTGCTATACATGCTTGTGTTGTGTTGTGTGTATGTATGGAGCATTTGTGTGATGTGTGTGGTAGGTTTTGTGTGTATGTGTTGTATGTAGGTGTATGTGTGTGGTGTGTTTGGTGTATGTATGTGGTCTATGCAGGTACATATACATTTACACACTTGTCTGCATGTAGTAGCCAGAGGACAACCTCCTGTATTGTTAAATCTTTTTTCTTTGGAGCCATGGCCTCTCACTGCCCTGGAACTTACCCAGTAGTCCAGGCTGGCCTGCAAACTCACTCCAGGGATGCCCCGTCTCCGCTTTCCCAGTGCTGGGATTACAAGGGAGTCTGGCTTTTTTTTTCACATGGGCTCAGGTCCTCATGCTTGCAAGGCAAGCTCAGTTACTGATTTATCTCCTCAGCCTACACTTCTCTTGGTGGGCCGAGTGACCCTGATTCTCTGGATTGCTACTCAGGCATACTAGCTGCGTCCTTTGGGACCATGCCTTAAGCTTTCTCATGGTGGCCCTTCCTCTGTGACGGCAGAAGGGATCTTCTTTGAAGGTGAGATCGCTCCAGTACCTTCTGAGATTCCCATTGACCTCCCATCATCCCCGTATCTCCCCAAACAACTAGAAGGCCCTGTTCTCAGAGCCAGAGTTCTGTGGGTCCATCTTCTGGGGTGGCAGTGGGGGAGAGATGGCCTTTTCTTCATTTGCAGTGGTTGGCTGAGGGGTGAGCGCATGACCTGGGACAGAGGTGACCTGGATTGATCTAAATCAGAGGGACTCTCAGGACTTGCACAGGGACAGAGAATGGAAACTTGTCTGGCCCTGCACAGCATCAAGGACAGCAGTGCCACCTCAGAAGACAGTACCTGCTCCCAGCAGCCTGCACTTGTGTAGCGCACAGGCTACACAGCCAGTCACCCTGGCACCAGCCACCAGTGTAATGAGGACAATATTGAGGAGTAGTGGAAGCACCAGAGGGGGCCCTGGCAGGCCAAGGAAGGGTCCTGATGTGCTGACGGCTTGTGTCAAGCCGAGGGCCGAAGAATGAGCAGAGGCTCTCAACCTGACTTGACTTTGACTCCCAAGAACACAAGTTGTGGATGAATTGAACCCCTACACACATGCACACACAAGCTATGTTTCCAGAAAGGGTAAGAGGTGGGTAGCCAGGGGAGGGAGGGATGCCATGGGGTGCTCCAGGAAGAGAGCAAAGGCCCTGTGGTAGGGAGACCCAGCAGCCCGGTGAGCAGAGTTAGGGATCTGAACTGAGGGTGAGGGGGGAGAGGCAAGGGGAAGAGAGAGGCAGAGGCTAGATGGGTTGAGGGAGAGAGCAGGGGAGAAAGGCAGGGGTGGGAGGAGATAGTATGGAGAGGTGAGGCAGAGGCGGGCGGCGGTGTGGACAGTGGCATGAGGGGCGGCGGTGTGGACAGTGGCGTGAGGGGCGGTTGTGTGGACAGTGGCGTGAGGGCTGCGCATGCCCTACCAGACAGCTGTGGTCTTCAGCCACAGGGAGTCCCTGACAAGTAAGGTTTAGACTTTGTCCTGAGACGGGGCCCAGGGGACTTTGGGAGAGAGGAGCAGGCTCGTGGGGGTGCAGCTGAAGGGCTGTCGAGGCTGGGAGACCCCTGAGGAGCGACTGCCAGGTGTGATGGAGCCAGTGATGGTCATGGGGCTGGGACCACATCAGCTGCCTGACTGCAGGGGTGACTGGGGAGGGGGAAGGGCTGGGCTTCCGGTTTGTAGGATGGTAGTTGGGTGGTTTGGGCTACACCAAGCCTCAAGGCATGCTCAACACCCTGCCTGGCATGTGGTGCATGCTCACCAATGTCTATAGGCCTCCCGTTGATGTCACCAGTGTCACAGAGAAGTCTAGAATTCCACTCCCTGCCCCCATAATCTTAGCCATATCTTAATGCAAAATGCTCGGTTTACCTCAAAGGGCCATTCCGTATGACCCTGGGAGGGCCGCTGACTCTGTGAGGTGACACTGTGATTCTGTGAGGGAAAAGTGAGCTCAGGTAGCCAGAGTCTCACGGAGAACTCTGTGTGTTGACGGCACAGGCCAACAGGACTTCCCAGTTTTTGGGGTGCAGGCAACAGGGTTAGGGCCTCCTTGCCTCAGGTCTCCATTGTGAGGACGAGGACACCCGATTGGAATGTCTCAGGTGGCAAGGCAAAGGCAGGCCTACTTCTGCTGGGGAAGTGGCTGGCTGTCCTCCTCCCAATGATGATGGATGGGCGTCTGCTTCCAGTTAGCAGCTCCAGGCGCCTAATTGGCAGATCAAACAATCTGATGTTCCACGTTAGATAAGTTGTTAACGCACTCTATGGACACTGACACTTTCTGGATGGATTCCAAGGCCCATCTGACCACCACAGGAGCCGGGTGCTAATAAGATCCAGGCCCGCATGCACAGACATGAGGGGAGCAGTTTCAAAGAGGGGGCGGATGCAGCCATGGCTGCCAGGGAGGGCACAGGAGCTGCTGAGACTTAGGCCCACCCAAGACGGTGGACTTGAACACAGAGGAGACAGGAGCGCTCATAGGGGACTGCTGACACAGACTCCGGTGGCCTCTGAGGACTTCAAGGAAATGGAATCATGAATGGGACACTACAGATTCCAAGCCAGGGACATTGACTCCTAAAGTTTCTGCTATTTGAAGAGCTCCGGGTAAGTGGCTGCAGCTTCATTACCTGGGAACCCTGAAAGCAATGTAAGGGGCTACTGTGAAGAGACTTCATCTACATCTGAGGGACAAATGGTCTCAGGTCCCTAGCTGACTGAGACAATGGATCCGAGTGTGGTCCTTATCCGCCAGGATGTCACCATCAGAGAAGCCTCCTGTATAGAGTCACAGTGTCCCCTCACAGTCACAGTGTCCCCACAGAGTCAGTGTCCCCACACACAGTCACAGTGTCCCCTCACAGTCACAGTGTCCCCTCACAGTCACAGTGTCCCCTCACAGTCACAGTGTCCCCTCACAGTCACAGTGTCCCCTCACAGTCACAGTGTCCCCACACACAGTCGCAGTGTCCCCTCACAGTCCCAGTGTCCCCTCACAGTCCCAGTGTCCCCTCACAGTCCCAGTGTCCCCACACACAGTCACAGTGTCCCCACAGAGTCACAGTGTCCCCTCACAGTCACAGTGTCCCCTCACAGTCACAGTGTCCCCACACACAGTCACAGTGTCCCCTCACAGTCACAGTGTCCCCACAGAGTCACAGTGTCCCCACAGAGTCACAGTGTCCCCACACACAGTCACAGTGTCCCCACAGAGTCACAGTGTCCCCTCACAGTCACAGTGTCCCCTCACAGTCACAGTGTCCCCTCACAGTCACAGTGTCCCCACAGAGTCACAGTGTCCCCACAGAGTCACAGTGTCCCCACACACAGTCACAGTGTCCCCTCACAGTCACAGTGTCCCCACAGAGTCACAGTGTCCCCACACACAGTTGCAGTGTCCCCACAGAGTCACAGTGTCCCCACACACAGTCGCAGTGTCCCCTCACAGTCACAGTGTCCCCTCACAGTCACAGTGTCCCCACACACAGTCACAGTGTCCCCTCACAGTCACAGTGTCCCCTCACAGTCACAGTGTCCCCTCACAGTCACAGTGTCCCCTCACAGTCACAGTGTCCCCTCACAGAGTGATAGTGTCCCCACAGAGAGCCACAGTGTTCCCTTACAATTACAGTGTTCTTTCAAGGAGTCATCATGTAATTACTTTGTGCAAACACGAAGCAGAGACTGAACTAGTGGAAGTAAGGCAAGGCTATAGACTCCCGAAGCCCTCCTCCAGAGATGTAGTCCGCCACCAAGGCTGTACCACCTCCCCTACACAGCGCCACCTACTGGGGACTCCAATGCCTGAGCCTATGGGGGACATTTCCCACTTAACCCACCACATCCCGGGGCTTTGCCCAGGAGCTCCCATGGATCCTCTCTCCTCCTCTCCCATCTCACCCCTGGATTACAGGTGCTGGATGGAGAGCTCCTGGTACTCACACCATACCATCTGAGCCATCTTCCCAGCCCCGATTATATACTTTCTGGAGAAGATCTTTAATCCCAGAAAGAGGGGGTCACTTGTCCAAGGTCATGGAGCAGGTAAGTGCATTGCTGAGACTAGAGTTTCTGTGTGCTGCTGGCGCTCAGAGTGGCCACGTTGTTGACAAGGTGGTATATAGCAATAGTCAGAGATGGGTGACAAAAAGAGACTCTGGGGCTGGAGAGACTGCTCTTCCAGAGGTCCTGAGTTCAATTCCCAGCAACCACACAACAGCTCACAACCATTCGTAATGAGATCTGGTGCTTGCTGTCTTCTGGCCTGCAGACAAACATGCATGCAGACAGAACACCGAGAGAGAAAGAGAAAGAGAGAGAGAGAGAGAGAGAGAGAGAGAGAGAGAGAGAGAGAGAGAGAGAGGAGAGAGAGAGAGGGAGAGGGAGGCTGTGTTTCTGAATTCAAGGCAACCACTCCATTTCCTACCACCAGGTTGGTGGAAAGAGTATAAGAGGAAAGTGTCTGCCCATTCATTTTCCAAATATTACCTGGAAATGGCAGACACAACTTCTCTCAGCTCATTGTCTGAACTTAGCCATGGGGTCGGTGGTCATGAAGCTGGTAGCTGTGGTGATGGTCTTGGCCATGCTGAAGAGTGGGATGTGGTGTTTGGGCCTCGTGTCCGTGTACCCTGCCTGTGCTAGCTCCTGCAGGGTGGCTTGCTTGCCTTCTTTATCTTCTTCCCAGACACCATCAGTTGCTGTCTCACTCTGCAGACTCTGTGGTCCCTCTTTCTTCATGTCTGCTTTCCCACCGAGAAAGAAAGCCACCAGGCTTCCCAAGGGAAACAAGACATGCTCACTCGGTTCCAGGTTCAGTGCCACCACGAGGGGTTCTCTTTGCTCTCTGGTAAGTCACTCCTAGATCTTTCTTAGCCATGATGGGTAGGACTAGGCATGAATGTTTCTGTCCTGGTTAGGTCCCACTGCCGCTTCAGCCCCAAATAAACGCATAGATGCTATATTAATTATGAAACTGTTGGCCGATGATTTGGACTTCTTATTGGCTGACTCTGTCTTAATTATTAACCCATTTCTATTCATCTATTTACTTCCACGTGGTCTTATCTTACGGGAGAAGGGTCTGGACCTGCTACACCTTTGTGATCTATATGGCAACTCCTGTCTGCCTACACTTCCCAGAATTCTCCTCTTCCGGTAGCCCTGCCTATCTTCCTGCCTGGCTAATCAGTGTTTTATTAACCAATAGATAAGAGAAACATAGTATAGAAGGGCATCCCCCTCAGGTAGGGGATCGTGGTGGAGATGGTGCTTACATCAGTTAGGTGGCCATAGAGACATGACAGAGAAGGACATGGTTATGCAGAGCATGGTGTTGTTACTGGTGAGGTGGGAAGTGGTTTGGTGACCATGGTGGTGATGGTAATAGTAATGGTGATGGTGACAATGGTGATGGTGGTGATGGTGATGGTGGTGTTGATGGTGACAATGGTGATGATAGTGGTGATGGTGGCAATGGTGATGGTGGTGATGGTTACGATAGTGGTGATGTGATGGTAGTGATGATGGTGGTGATGGTGATGGTGATGGTGATGGTGGTGATGTAATATGATGATAGTGGTGATGGTGACGATAATGGTTGCAGGGTCTTAGCTCACTGCAGAAGGCTGAGCTGGGTCCAAGGAAAGGTAAGTGTGCTTCTTGCCTGCTCCCCAGCCTCCCAGGATCCCAGAGATGATCAGACAGAGCAGGGAGTTTAATCAAGCAGGAACCCCTTTATTGCCCCATAGAAAGCATCTTTTAAAGTAAAAAACCGCAAGGTGGGAAATCAGCCAGTCAATGGTTTTAAAGGTCAACCTATCACGTGCCCTGGTGCCCTATGCAGGGCACCAGTGACTGCCTCTGGCTCAATCTGGGCAACCAATCATCCTTTTTTTTGTAAACATCTCAGAACCGACCCTCTTGACTTCCCCTCGGCGCCATCTTTGACTGGCTCATGTGCCCTTCAATGGTGATAACAATGGTGGTGGTAGCAGTGGTGGTGATTGTGACAGTTGTGGTGGTGATGATGACGGTGGCTGTGTCCAATTCTTGCAGTTGGAGCCAGTGTCCCAGTGTGGACTGTGACACAGCCACTTGCTGGGGCCCTTAAATGGAGCAGCTCATGACCCTTCCTGAGCTCACTGCCCTCTGCCACTGTGAATCCATGAGTTCAAATTGGGAAATAGGCTCGGCACTGGACCAGTGTGGGGCTTATGGCCCCAGGAGAAGTCTCTTTGTCCCTGAGTGTCCAGGGTCCCTAGGCTCTCTGGAGCCACCTGTTTCCATGGAAGGCTTCCCAGGGGCCCTGATTATTTTTGTGACAGGTACAAAGAAGTCTCTCTGCTGTACAGGTTGATTTTTTAATTTATTCATAAGTTTTTGTTTTGTTTTCTGCTAACAGCCATTTGAGTTTCCAATGAGTTTATTTTTTCCAGTATTTACTTTCTCTTCATAATTCCATGCATGCATGCAATGTATTTTGATCATATTCACTTCCATTACCATTTCTTACCTCTCTCTCATCCCCTCCTTCCCAGCCCACCCCCTCCTACTTACTCAGTCAAAGAGAAGGGGGGACCAGCTTTGGGAAGGGGGGAGCTTTGGGCTGGGCACTTGGCTCCTAGGATAGGACAAGTCCTCCCACCTCAGTGTCTCCTCTGTCAGACGGGCGGGCAGGCGTTGATAGTTACTTGTCTTGTTGCTATGGCTGAATACCCAAAGAGAAGTGACTTCAGTAGGAGGAGCTTTTATTTGGTTCGTTGTCTAGTGAGGGTGCAGGGCGGGGAAGGCAGGGCGGCAGGAGTGAGGCTGCTGGTCACATGACATATGCAATCAGGACCCAGGGAGAGGTGAATGCTGGTTCTGTCTCAATTTTACTCAGTCCAGGATCCCGGCCTGAGGGGTGGGAATGGGGTGGGCCTTCCCAGGTCACTTAGGGACACACCCAGAGAGGTGTTTCCAAACCTGTCACATTGACAATCAGGACAACCCCGCCCCACCCCCAGTCCTATCAGGCTGGTCTGCCTCTCACTGTTCCTCTCCTCAGAGTACCCCTACCTCCAACTCACTTTACCCAACTGTCCCCCTCTGAGCCACCTGAGCCTGCCAGTCAGCCCTTGCCTGTTGAGAGAGAAGGACTCAGTCTGAGAACTCGGAACAGAATTGGAGCTTGAGAAATGTGTTTTGAGTGAAATCCCCACAACCCCCACTGGTTCTCAGGGTCACATCTTGTCCTCCTTCTGGGAAACAGACCCCATGGGATCACAACATACCCCACGTGTTCCCTGCAGGGCAGTCCCAGAAGCTGACAGCAGGTGGCGATGTTGGTCTCATTCTTGGACCTCTCTGGTTCCCTTCCCCAGGGAGATGGAAAGGCTCTGCAGGGCTGGGACAGACACATGGATGGGTGGACGGAACACACACACACACACACACACACACACACACACACACACACACACACACACACACACACACGATTTGGAGACGTATGGAACAGCACACAAGCTACTGTCTTTTAAATTGTCAAGTGTCATGTAAGTGTGCAACCTAGTTAGGTTCAGATAGCACAAGTGTGTTTACATGTCACTGTGGTGTCATGGCATCTGCCAGACCTGATGTGTGTGTGAAAGAGAAAGCAAGGGTAGGGATAAACACAGGGCCATTGTGTTGTTTTGGTGGGGTGTGTGAACACATGGGAGCCTACATATGTGCACGAGTGTGAGGGGACGAATGTGTAAGGACACTCATGCCATGGCCCTCCGTGTGAATGAGTTAGGTGTGTGGAGAGATCATATGTCGATGGCGGCCTGTGTGTGCAGGCATGCACACATGTAGTTTATGTGTGTACTTGTTTCTATGTGGACGTGTTTCCTGTGTGTCTGTATTTATGTTTATGTGTCCTCCCTCCCTTATTCCCTACCCCCTCTCTTCTCTATGTTTGTTCATCACAAACCCAGGACAACCCTTTGCTAGATGATGACAAGAATCAAGAACCCGGGGCTGAACCGGTGGCTGGGCCGTAAAGAGAACTCTCGGCTCTAGAGGAGGGGCTTACGTTCCACTCTGCCTCCCTCCTGGCAGCTCACAACTGTCTATCACGCCAGTTCCAGGGGATCAGATGCCCTTTCCTGGCCCCCAAACACACACACACACACACACACACATTTACAAAGAGCGAAGAAAAGAAAAAACAGATTCAAGAACAAGTGGATGGAGGGACAGGGCAGTGTGAAGGTCAAGTTTTATCTCCCACTGACCTCCCTGTAAGAGAAAGGACTCCAGGCTGACCCAGTGCCCAGTCACCCCATTCACGTAGGGCAGGCACAACAATCTTCAAGAACCAGCAGATGACACCTTGTCAGTATCACCATGGATGACATTCGTGCATTTGTGTGCTGTGTGTACCCAATGCCCTTGTTGCGTAGTTAGGGAAACAGGTCTGGGTGGAGAGGAATTTGCTGGTGTCACAGTGAGGATGGGGGCTCAGGGTCTTGGATGCAAATCCCACCCTGAGATCTGTCCACAAATCACTTCTACCTCACTCAAGCCAATGGAGGGACAATGCAGAGGCCATCCTACCCAAGGCCATGTGAGCAGTGACTGGCATGTGTGAGAGACAGGATGACAGAGGGAAACTGACTTTTGTATGAGAGATGATGTTAGTACTGAGGTCTGTGGGATGAGGTGGGCTGAAGACATAGTTCTGGAAAGAATACCTTCTTTCTAGAAAAAGAACCATGATGGGAGGTGGAGAACTGGGTACAGCAAGGCCCAGGCCTTACTACAGGGGATTTGACCTCAGAATAGGAGCAAGTAAGTGTGTGTGCGTGCGTGTGTGTGTGTGTGTGTGTGTGTGTGTGTGTGTGTGTGTGTTGGCTGCAGAAAGATGGGAAATATCAGCAAGAATGGTCTAGATTTGACTGAGCTACAAGGCCTAGTGTGGTGGCACATCCTCTCAACCTGCCAATCATGAGGCTAAGGCAGGAAGGTCTTGAGTTCAAGGCCAGACAGATGAACTACATAGGGAGACTCTGTCTCAGAATAAGCAAACAGACAAAAGATCCTGGGTGCAATAAGAGAATGTTCTGGGGTAGAGGGTGTCTGATAGTTCTGCAGATATCCACTGTATAGCAGGGATTCTGAAAACCAACCGTGTTTTGGGCCTAAGCAGCTCAGCTACATGGAAATGACTTGAACTCTGGGTCTCTGTCCCTCCTGTGTATCCCCACCCCCAGATTCATTCTATGAACTCCTTGCCACTGCAGTGCTTGGCAGGGAGAGACTCAAGTATAGACTCTCTGTCCAGGCTGAAGGCTGAAAGCCAGGTCTCCCTGTCAGGGACAGTTGACATCAATCCAAATGTTTCCGAAAGCCTCCCTTTCCCTCTCCATGCAGTAGAAGGATGCTTCTCAGAGCATGACAAGTGATGGGGAGGCAGTGGGGGCGAATGGATTGTGCACAGCACGGGACAAGTCAACAGGACTGAGCACCGACCATGGCTTTCATGCGGATTGCCTGTTACTCATCCAGCCCTGTACAATCTCTTACCTCTCTGAACGGTGCTCTCTCTCTCTCTCTCTCTCTCTCTCTCTCTCTCTCTCTCTCTCTCTCTCTCTCTCTCTCCCTCCCTCCCTCCCTCCCTCCCTGCCTCCCTCTCTCCCTCCCTCCCTCCCTCCCTCCCTCCCTCTCTTTCTCTCTCTCTCTCTCTCTCTCTCTCTCTCTCTCTCTCTCTCTCTCTCTCTCTCTCTCTCTCACAGGATGGTGAGTAGGAAGTACCTGAAGAGGGTGGATCCGGCATCGTTCCAGCTGCTCCATTGAGAAGTGGCTTCTGTGGACAGAGACAAGGCAAGTTGGGTGTCAGGGTTAGCATCAGACCTCCTCTGCTACCTCCCTCCCCCATCACATGCTCTCTCTTCAGCCCTCTCCGTTTACCTTGCTCCAAAGAGCAGCCTTAGAAGGCTCCCAGCATTCCTTGCTGCCTTCTCTGCATAACCAAGGCAACCTTGCATCTCTGATACAGCTTCCCTCCCCCCTGCCCTCATGCCCTCTGAGGGACACATGATCAAGAGCCCAGGGACAGCCAGGGCTGCTATCTGGGGCCCCATTCCTAACCCTGCTCATTGCTAGTCCAGCTCCTAGTCCCGCTCCTAGCTGTGCTGCCTGCGTGGACAGGTGCTCCTGGGGTGGGGCATTAGGTTCTTTTCATCTCCTACCCCACCTTTGCCTGCTCACCCCACCCACTAACTGTGCCCACACAGTGCTTGGTGGCTGCTGGGAGAGACTTGCAGATCATGAGGCTGACAGTTCAACTTCTGTGAGTCTCTGTGCCAGGCAGGCCTGGCCCAAGCCATCGGCTCTCCCTTCTCGGTCACCAAGCAATGCATACAGCATCGCGTCCTTCAGGCTGCTTCCTGGAGGCCTCCCATGGGGCTGCCGGCACCCTGACTTCTCGGACAGGGATAGGCCCCCGCTTCCCATTGCAATCCCCCGTGGGGTTGAGAGGACTGCCTTGGCTTCTGGCTTTCCTCTTCTCTGGGTCTTCTTGTTCTTGTCACACCGTGATGCTTCCAGGGCCTTGGGGCCTTTGCACACGTGTTGTCCCTGTAACCCCAGCCCATTTCCTCCCCTGTCCTGTCCGTGTTCAGCTCTCAGCTGGACTCTTTCTTAATCCCTCTTGGAAGTCCCACTGGGAGCATGATGGGAGGGGACACAGGAAGTCACAGGACAGTATTCCATCTGTAGGAGGCTTGGGTACTCATGGCTGGGCTCTGCCACTGAAAGTGTTTGGTGATGGCCTTGGGGTTGTGGTCACTGCTGAGGGTGCTCATGGCAGCCTTGGTGACACAGGTGCAGGAGACAGCAGGGTCCGGGCGTGTTTCCCTGGCTGCAGGGAGCACTGACCACGATGAAGGGATGTTGACGACACATGTTGACAAGGTTTAGGAATTCAATCTGTCAGGCAAGACCCAGCCTCCTTGGGCTTTTCTTTTTCCCTTGTCCCCTTCTCTTCTTTACCTCTCTCTCACCCTCGATCTTTCTTTCCCCTTTCTTTCTGAGCTGGCGTCTCACGTATCCCAGAGTGGCCCCAAACATACTGTATGACCTTGAGCTTCTGGTCCTCTGAGATTATACACGGTTGCCACCACACCCTGTGCATTGCTGGCTGCTGGATTCACGGCTCCATGTCTGCTAGGCAATTACTCTACTATCCTGTGGAAATATGTGCCCAAGCCTCAGCCTGGGCTTACGGGTCACCAAATTTTTGAGCAAATGTGGGTATAATGGGAACCATGAAGAATTCACACACACAGAGTTAAATGAAGGCACGTGTGATCAGGTGTGGCCTGCAAGAACAATGTCCTGGGCAAACTGGAGGACCCTCTTCCCAAGGCTGGGTGGGCCCGGGAGGACCTTCTCAAACAAGAGCTGACCTGACTTCACAGGGAGGTAAACCTGTCTTAAGCCTCAGCCCCGGGTCCAGCCTCAGCTCACCAGGTGCTCTGTGTGTCCCCAAGAAACACACGAGAGCTCCGGCTTTCTAAGGCTCTTGGTCCCCTCCCACTTTATGGGCGGTCCTTTTAGCAAGCTGGTGGCAGCCTGGCAGAAGCCACCTGGGAGGCTCGAGGCTGGTATGTGAGGGGTAAGGTATATTTCAGGCACTCTCTGCTGTCCTTTCCACCTTCCCATCGGCATGTTACAGCGCACCCACCTTCCACCTTGGGCCTGTATCTCAGGGAGCATGGCTACCTAAGGGCTCGGGCCCCAGTAAGACATATTCACTCCACACCAGTATCTCCCATTCTGTTATCTGTGTGCAGGAAGTAAGTGGCAAACAGAGAGGGCATTGCCTTTCCCAAAAGCCACATAATTAGAAGAGGCAGAGAAGCAGTTCTAGAGAAAGAACACGGAAGGAAGGTTGCTATGGGTTACCTCAGTGGAGCAGCCACAAGCTGAGCAGGTGATGGCAGGGGAATTGGGAAGAAATGACCCATTGTGAGCACACAAGCCAGTGTAACTAAGCCTATTGTCAGAGCCGGAAGGCCTAGGTTTGAATCCTAGCCATGCCATTTGGTAGCTGTGTGGCCTTAGGCTACCTGCTCACCCTCTCTGAGCCTCAGTTTCCTGTCTATGGAATGGAGTTGATAATGGAGTTGAGGCTTCTTGAGAGGATTAAATGAGAGTGTGCAGGGGTGGCTACTGTACCCTGTATCTCTTGCATCCGGCCATTGTAGTAGGAGCGACCCTGCTTTGCACACAAAGGATGTGAAAGAGGAGGGGGAGGTTGATCCAGCCAGGGTTTGTGCCCAGCCTGGCTGGCTCCATGCCTGCCCAGCCGCCTTGGCAGGCTAGTGAGGAGGGGATTGGAGGACTGCGTGTGTGTTGGGGGGAAGCAGCCAGCCTGACATAAGGCCCTCAAGAATGTGATCTGCTTCCTCTAGGGCCCCTGGGAGCCTGGTAATCCTGGATGTGGGGAGACAGCTGCTTGGCCAGCCACAGGGCTGCTCAGGGATGTCCCCCTCCCCTGGCTTTTTCTGCAGGGAGGGGGCTGTAGCTATTAACCCTGGCGGGGCCAGAGCTGGGAGGTGAGGGGCAGGGAGGTAGAGAGTAGCAGGCAGCATGCTGGGTCCTGCTTCTGCACTTGCCTGTTTAGGATGAAGATCTCATCATGGTTCCTGAGCTGCCCCTGAACCCTGGAGCTCCTGTGGACTGGGACTAAGGGTGCACACAGAGGTACCTGTGCTATGCCTGCGCCCATTAAATGTGCGCGCCTTTCGAGATGCCAGAGGAATTCTGGCGTGGGACAATACAGGGCCAGGAAGATGGCTGAGTGGGAAAAGGCTCTCTGTGCAAGCTTGCGGACCTGGGTTTGAATCCCAGCATCCACATAAAAGCTAGTCGAGGCGGTGCTCATCTGTGACCCCGGCACTAAGGAGTTGTAGCAGATGGAGTTCAGTAGCAAGCCAGACAAGCTAATCACCGAGCTCCGGTTTCAGTGGGAGAACACAGAATCACAGAGAACCACGGATGTCAATTGTGGCCATCACAGCACACAAGCATGCATGCATACTCACATTCCAAGGTGCTTAAAACCCAAGTGTGCGGGCTGGTGAGATGGTTCAGTGAATTCAAGTGCTGGCTGCACAAGCCGGATGACCCGAGTTCAATCCCTGGAGCCCACATAAAGGTGGAAGAACCCACAGCCAGGCGTGGTGGCGCACGCCTTTAGTCCAGCACTCGGGAGGCAGAGGCGGGTGGATCTCCGTGGGTTCAAGATCAGCATGGTTTACAAAAGCAAGTTCCAGGGCAGCCAGGGCTGCTACACAGAGAAATTCTGTTTTAAAAAAACCAGAGAGAAAGAGAGAGAGAGAGAGAGAGAGACAGAGAGACAGAGACAGAGAGAGACAGAGAGAGACAGAGAGACAGAGACAGAGAGAAAGAGACACAAAGAGAGAGACACAGAGAGACACAGAGACAGAGAGAGAATCCATTCTATGGAGTTGTCCTGACCTCCACACATGTACTCTGGCAATTGCTTAGCCTGCACCATATACTCATACAATTAAAAATAAAAAAAGCAAAAGCCAGGCGGTGGTGTCCAACACCTTTAACCCAAGCCACTAGGGAGGCAGAGGCAGGTTGATCTCTGAGTTCAAGACCAGCCTGGTCTATAGAGTGAGTTCCAGGATAGCTAGGGTTTGGTCTGAAAAACCAAAAAAATTCCAAACTACAAAAACAAGCAAAACGGAAACAAAATAGGAGCCTGTGGCTCTGGAGCCATGCCCTCCTACTGAAGTACCCTCTCCTGGAAGAGGAGGAGGACTCCTTAGATCCCGGATGACCAGAAAGTTCTGGGATCCTCAGCCCTTCCCCAGGCTGCGTAAGCAGCAACTGTTACAGAGGAAGAGGCTCGCTCGTGGAGCTATCTGGAAGCCGAGCAAGCTGCCCACTGCAGTCTTCCTGGCCTCTCACCCTGCTGGCGGGACGCTTTTCAATGATGTAGCTGTTTGTGGGGCACCCACACTCCTGTAAGTCACCCCAACACACTCATTGCTTTACTAAACAAAATTTGGGTAGGTTTATTTCTTTCGTCTGTCGGGGGCAGGGACCTGATGTGGGGTGAGTTGACATTTGTCTCCCAGGAAAAGTCACAGAACACCTGTGACAAGGGAGTTAAACAGTGGGCACTAATGCCAGCCCCGTGGCCGCCGCTGCTCATGGCAGGGCTTTGCCTGTGGTGTCACACTCACTCCTTGATACAATAGCTGTTTGTTGGAAAGTAGGTGAGTTTTCAGAAACACCCATTTTACAGATGGAGAAGGTAAGCAGGAGAGGAGACTGGAGTACAAGAAGGCACCCAGCTCTCGGCTAAGCTGGATTCTGATCCAGGTATGGATGGTTCCAGAATCAATGTGACAGGTCATTGTGATGGGGATGAGCTGCTGGGACACCACTGAGCCTAACTGAAGGGTGACCTAACAGGAGGGTGACTGTGGATTCAGGGAGGGGCCTTGTTTTCCTGGGAACATTGAGTGACGGGGGAGAAAGGGAAGGTTATGAGAGAGAGAGGTGAGTGGTTCAGATATGGAAGACCCAGACTGCCGGGCCCTGTCTCTGTCCCAGTGTCACGGTGACAGTGGGCCTGTAGAGGGGAAGCAGTGGGGTTGAGGGTGAACCCCAGCAGGCTTCTGGGTAAAAGAGTGCCCAGGGAGAGACATGGGAATTGTTGACTGGACACAAAGGTTCAGATAGGGCAGGGGACTTGCCCAAGACCATACTGCAGTCTTGCCCAGGGCTTCCAGGCTTCCCCTACTGCCTCCTTGCCTTTTAGGCCCCGTGTCTCCTTGGGGAGCTTCTCTCCCCCATTGAAGGGTAAGGGTCTTCTCCAAGTCCAGCCGCAAACTCCAGGAGCTTGGGGGCCGGTGCTGGGAAAAAGGGGAAACCAGGACTGAGGGGGTTTCTGAGTGGCCATTCAGACGCTGCCATTTCTGAGCAGCAATATCAACCCCCCAACGGCTGTGGCATGACACCCCCAGGTCCTCATTTGAAGAGTTAGGGAACCCTAAGCTGCAGAGTACAAGGATTTGGAAGCCCTGTGAGGCATGTGGGGGATGGGTCCCTCCAGGCTGTTTAAGGCACTGTGGTATTAGCCACAAGTAATCAAGAAGACAAGCCCTGTTGAGCGGGTCAAGGTCATGGCCAGGGTAAATCCCTAGAGAGAGACAGGGAGGCTGCAGGAAGCCCAGAAGCCCTGGGTCTGACCTTGACACGGGGCTAGACTGCTGTGCCACCACAGACGAGCCCCTCAGCCTCTCAGAACCTCTGAACAGATAAGCTTGACCAGCAATCCTGGTTTGCCAGGCTACGGTGGGCAGGAGGCAAATCTCTTGTCCCCCGCAGAAGGCAGCATGGGTGGGGGAACTCCAGATCCCCTTTCTCGGATCCTGGGAACAGTGAGGTCTAATCTGCCCTTGACACTCCCTGGGGTCTGGGAGCCATGTTGGGGGCTTGGGTTTCTCCTGGTCTCCCTGATCCTCTGGCCCCTGGTAGCACTTGCTTCGTGTCACTCTGGGGGGGGGGATTAAGGACCCAGGGCTGGGGATTGGGGGTGTTGAGGAGAAGAAGCAGAGGGGAGGGGCTGAGGGCCAGCTGCAGGGTGAGGCTTCTCTGCCCTCAAGGTCCCTCTGTGGGGGGACTGGGGTACATACTGGGCCTTGTGGGGATGGAAGAGGAGGTCTCTTCCCAGGTCGATAGATTAAAAAAATAGAGCCCCGCCTCCCCGTGGGGTTCTGGCTCCGCCTCCCCGTGGGGTGCTGGCCCCTCCTCACACTGCACATTCAGCTCCCACGCCCAATCAGAGAGTAGCAGAGGCCATCAAAGGGTACAAAGCAATTGGAGGGGGCGGTCAGGGGGGCGTGGGAGGGCTCCTGGGAGCTGGAGCTCAAGCCCTGACCTGCTTGATGCCTGTGGGGTCAGGAGTCCAGACCGTCTGCTAGTGCTCTCTTCCCTGTGCTCTGTTCTCCTGATACCGGCTGAGAGGTGCGTGCAGGCTTCCGGGAGCTGTTGGTGACCAAGGCCAAAAGAAGACTCTGGATCGGTTCCTCTCTTCTTCCCTCCACTCCTCTCCAGGTCAAAGCCAAGGGCTAGAGGCTTCTAGCTAGAGGCTAGAAGTTCCCGCAGAGCACATCATCAAGATGGGAGTTAAATGAGATATTACGTAGAAAGCCCTTAGCACAGGCTGGAACGCCGGCTTCATTCACTCATGTGGAGTTCCACGTGATCTTCCCCAGTCCAGCTGATTTCCTGAGGCCAAATCCGATGTGAAGGGTTCTACACTCATTGGGCCATGCTGGAATGCTCCTGGTAAAGGCAGTACCAATGCCCGGTTTGGAGATGAGGCCTGGACTGGTGAGGGGGTATAGGTAGAGCCCCACTCAGCCCAGCCAATGCTTCACCTGTCCCGGCCTTCAGTCCTGCATACCCTGAGTGGGCATAGGGATCTCAAAGTTGTACTTTTCTGGAAGCCCCATGAGGACGGAGCCTGACACACAGCAAACACTCATGAAATGAATAAATAAGCTAGCAGCTGCCCAGCCAGTCTCTGGTCTCTCTGAAGAGGACTGGACTGAACCGGGACAGTTTCAGCCTATGCTTGGTCTTGGAGGGCCAACTGCCTGGTCTGCCTACCACCCAGCCTCGGTCAGGGCTTGTAGCAAGATGGGCTGGTAGAGAATTCCAGAAGGCCCCAGATAGAATATCATGACTGAGACTTGAAAACTGATCTTGCCCCAGCCCGTCTTCCCAAGGTTCCCTCAGCCATCAATCAGCAGAGAGACACGATCGTATTTTATGGGCTGGCCAGGCAGGGGTGGCAGGAAACCCAAGCCCATCCCCGCCTGGGGTCCTGCCTGCTTAGGGGGATCAAAGTGACTGGCAGAGCCTTAACTCTTTGTGGTCCCACTCCACCAGATGTGGGCACAGCCCTCCACCAGCAGCCCTGCCTTGCTGGGTGTCTTGAGGGTGAAAGTGTCATACACAGAAGGTCTCTGTCCTGCAAGAGCTTGCTTGAGGAAGGCCCAGAGCTCAGCAGAAGGTCTGGTCCAAACCTAAGAAGTTATGTTCTGGACCGAGGTCAGCCTATTTGTGGCTGGGTGTCCTCTGGCAGATGTCTTTCCCTCTCTGGGCTCCTAACCTCTCCCTGGGAATCCTGGACGCTTTCTGCTTACCTTCATATGCTTGTCATTCCTTCACAGGGCAGCTGTGGCCTGTGGCTATGGTCTTTCCCCTAGAGTCCTCCTCCTGAGAGAGCTAACACATAGTAAGAGATTCTTGCTACTTTGACGGATTGTTAATTTTTTTTTTTTCTGGGACCCAGTATTCAGATAGAACTTTCCACGGCTCAAGACAGCCTAAGAATTAGGCTGCAGTTCACTTGTTGCTGTCACCCCTAGATGAGAGCATGGCCCCTGGCTTTGGACACGGATCTATGGGCCTCCCTGGGGCTCAGATTCTTTTCAAGGCTAATGTGAGTGAACCAGGGGTGGGGATGCTCTGACCCCCCACCCCGTGGGCAAGGCTGAAGGACAGAGAAGCCCAGAGTTGGCTTGAAACCATGACCCCAGCACTACCTGCAGGGTTGTCTTCCAGAAGATGCTGAGGCCACAGGGTGCAATCACAGGGTAAGGGCTCATTTAGTACCAGGAAAGGGCAGGGGGCTGCAGCACTGGTTCCCTTGGCTGTGGGTGACCTTGAGGCCTCAATTTGACCATCTGTCTTGGCTGAGAAGAAAAACACTAACACGCCCAAATTATCTTGAAGCTTAAAGCTTAGTAATGACCATAAGTAACAGAGCTCGCTTTGGTATCAGGGCAGCCCAGGAGGCTGTGCTCCCCAAGACTGAGGGGTTACCATGAGGGGACTGGAGCCCCCTCTTGGTGCCAGTGGGGCAGAGGCTTTAACAGGAGCTATGCTCCAGTGTCTCGAGTTTCCGTCCCCTGGGTGGCAGGGGTCATATAGGGGATGGATGGAAACTCTTGGGTAACTTCCCTGGGTAGAGGAGATTCTGGGGACACAGGTGTCACACCAACAGCTGGACGTGTTGGGTTGATGGACAACTGATAGAAGATGAACTTCCTGAGCCCCCACCTCAGAGTGGTGGGTGGGCAAGTCTGGGAAGCCTCAGGTTGGGATAGGACTTGCTATCCAGTGGGAGGAGCATGGCTCCTCCTTTATCCCAGAGGTCCAGTCATCTCCAACTCCTCCCCAGGCTGTTCCTTGGGCTAAGAGCTTCACCAGCTGCCCTTCTGGGCTCCTGGAGCAGCGGGAGGGGAGACCCGAGTTTGGGGGGGGTCAAATCTCAAGGTAGCCTATCTGTGCCTCAGTTTCCCTCTGTCCTAAATTTCTCAGGGAACAGGCCCCTAGGTATCTTCTGGTCAGATTTAAGGACTCAGTTTCAATATTACTCTAGAGAAGTTGGCCACTCCTGCAGTCCCGCTGTGTGCTAACCCTCCGTGCACCTCCCCTGCAGCATTATCACATACTGCCCTGACAACCTCCAGCCTGAGCCCAAGCCTGCTGGTTCCTAGCCGCTCTACCTAGTATCTGTACCCAGTGGGGCTGTGGCAGGCTCTGGACTCAGTGTACCAGCTGTGATATGGTTCCCGTTCTCCAGGGCAGCGGTTCTCAAACTGTGGGTCACCACCTCATCAGGATCCAATGGCCCTTTCTTTCACAGGAGTCGCCTAAGACCATCAGAAAACACAGATATTTATGTCATGATTCCTAACAGTAGCAAAGTTACAGTTAGGAAATACAACAAAATTCATTTTCTGATGCGGGTCACTACAACATGAGGAGCTGCATTAGGAAGATGCATAGCAGTAGCCAAGTTACAGATGAAAACAACGAGAATCATTTGATGGTGGGGGGTCACTGCATCAGGAAGGTTGAGAGCCAGTGCTCTAGAGGGTGTTGTACCCATACCCCTGCAGGGGAAATGCCGTCCTGTGCTGACCAAATATTGAGCTGGGTGTTGGCTAAGCTACCCTTGAGCTGAGAAGAAGCCTGACCCCTGACGGTGTTTGCTCTCCTCTGCTGTAGTGGCCTTGCCTGGGGTCTTGTTTCTAGCAAATGGAGACGAATACCCACATGATCCACTTGGCCGATGCTCAGCTGAGGCCAGGGAGCTGCTTTTGGCTGCAACCCAGAGCACTGGAGGATGGGCAATAGGTGGAGGATGAGACCCACCTGGCCTGTGCATACAGCCTGGGGACAGTCTTTCCTCCTCTCTCTCTCTCTCTCTCTCTCTCTCTCTCTCTCTCTCTCTCTCTCTCTCTCTCTCTCTCTCTCACAGACGCACACACACACACCAACCTCCCCCCCCCCCCAAAAAAAAAAAAAAAAAAAAACCAACAATCTCCCATGATTTGAAAAAATGGCCTTCATCCCATGTCTGGCTCTGGAACATTTTATGGCCTTTTACAGGCAGGGCTTTGATACCCAGGAACAAGAGCTGGGTTCCCAGCCTCAGCCTGGAGGATGGGGGTAGGCCCATCCATCTTCCCAGCTGGCGGTTACATGTGGGAAAGACTGCTGGGGCTGGGTGGGGGCTGGGGACACCTGTTGTGGTCACTCTTTCTAAGCCAGGCTCTGGGCTTCCAGGCTCCCAGCAGAAATGGTGGGGACTGGCTGGGGGCAGACTGGGACCCTCTGCCACAGGCACACACTATGCTTCTAGCTGCCATCGCCCAGGATGGTGAAGCTGAGAAGCCGGAGTCTGCTGAAGGCCATGTGGATCCTCACCCCCCACTCCCAGAGGAGGCAGAGCATCCCTGGGAAGTCTCAAAGAGGGAGGAGCCAGTCCTGGCCTCAGGGGGTTTTCATCCTACAGGAATGCAGTTCACGTTAGTGACAGAGACGATTGTAGCCGCAGTGAGGGGAAGAGCAAGGGGCTTGAGGAAAAACATGATGAAGGTTCAGAGGCTTGGCGGGACTGTATCTGCTTGGGAAAACCTGTAGGCTACAGGGCAGAGGGATGCTTTGGGGCTGCATCACTGAGACATGGAGCCTTGCATGGGACAGGGACAGGTATTGCAGCAGAGGGACACAGTCATATCTTCAGGCTATGAAGAGCGCTATGTTTCAGGGGGAGGAAGCATGAGAGCAGACGATGAGGCTGAGGTTATAGTCGAGGCTGGATTGCATTCTGGGGGTCAGAGGCAAGGTTGGACCCACCCAGGCTTTCCCAATCCTGATATTCTGGGTGGTGCCCTTTTCGAAGACACCTTCCCTGTCTGGGCCTCAGTTTCCCCACCTTTGTAAGCTGTAGAGGGATAAAACGGGCTTCATTTCATGACATCCTGTCTACTGTGCAGCTCTGTCCTTAAGCAATGGTTGCAATGTCTCTGAGACTCGGTTTCCCTTATATGTAAAATGCCAGAGTCCCCAGGCTATTGGTGATCCCAGTTTACCTAGTGTTTGTAGCCCAGGGCGTGGCACACACTGGCCAGGGATGGAGGCTGTCCATCCAGAGCCCTCCCTAGTTTCCACTGCCCTCTTTCAGGGATCTGTCTGGCAGGCTTGGTGCTGTGGGATGAGTGAGCCTTCGTTGGCCGGGCAGATGGAGGGAGCCACTCAGGTTTCAGGATCCAAGGACCTGCAGAGCTCTGAGGAATTTTCCCAGGCTGGGTGTGGGCAGCTGGAAACCATCCGTCCCAGGGAAGGCAGAGGATCCAGGGTCCTGCCAAGGTCTTTTGCTGGGAACAAAAACTTAGGAGGGGGGCAGAGTTCTCCCATCCAGCCTGGAAAGATGAAACCCTGCTGCCAGGGCAGCTGTTCGTGGTGGTACCAAAACACCATGCAGCCTGGTCCCTGGGGCATCGAGGGCTGGAGGGAGAGAGGAGGCCCTGCTTAGCTTCAGCAACCCTCTAGCCTGGGTTGGAGCCTGAGGATACTGCTCCAGGGCACTGGTGGGTCTCCTGGTATCAGGGTTCCAGCATCCAGGAGACGGAGAGGTGGTGGTGGGTTTATGGCACACAGGATGGGTGGAACCCTACTTTGGAGTTTGGGAGAAGACAATTTCAAATCAGTTTCAAGGCCCAAGTTATCTGCTCTGCAAGGTCGCTCTGCAGGTTTGAGATAAAATATAAGAAGTGCCTGTACACAGTAGGTGCTCAATAAATGCCAGCTGTGTTTCTGAAGGAGGTATAGACTAATGACGAAGCAAAGCGTGTAACCAGGATACACATGTAACCAGGAATGGTGAGCCTGGGCTACCTGACGCTTCATAGGCAGACAAACAGCAAAGGTAGAATCTGACTTCTCAAGCTCATTAGAGTATTCTAGAACCTCAGTTTCCCCATGTGCCATGCTTTGGACCTACAGGGTAGAGCATACACTTATGTGGTGTGCCTTAGATGGGGTTCTGCCCTTTGCTACCAACACCACGCAAGCCCATGTCCTGGGCTTTCGACCAAGGACACTCTTCTTTCCTGGCCTGGTGACAACCACAGACGTGCATCCCTCTGTGCCTTCCTCGTCTGATGGGAGAAATGCTAACTCTGCAGACTGTCTGCCACTTGGGAATAGACACATTTAGTGCACCTGTAGTATGAAGAGGGTTCAGCTTGAGGTGGGTCAGGCAACGGGAGGGGCAGAGAGAGGCGCTAGACTGGGAGCCCCCACACAGCCAGACCGCCGCGCGTTCTCTGGTGATCTATCAGTCCTGGGTTTCTGCTTTCTTTTCCTTTAAGACAGGGTATTACTGTGTAGCTTGGCTGTCCTGGAACTCACTCTGTAGACCAGTCTGGCTTAGAACTCACAGGGACCCACCTGCCTTCCCATCTTAGTGCTGGACCAAAGGCACTGCCCATCGGGTCCTGCTTTCCTAAATCCTAAGTCACAGCTGTAATAACCACTGGGCTGTATTGGGAGGAGGTGATGGGGCCTCGGCAGGGTGTGACAAGCCTAGTGGGAAGGACACTTGGGGAGTCGGGTGGCTGTTGGTGCAGCTGACTATGCTGCTGTTTTAGGCTAGCCAGCGGTCAAAGGCACAGCCTTAGACCTCTCTGGCATCCTCTCTGGCAGCTCTCAAACTGAGTCCTTCAGGGCTATGGGGTCCACCAAGGCAGCTGGTAGGGGCAGGTGACAACGGGCCTCAGCCTGGCTACACAGTCATGAGCTTCATGGTCTAGAAGTCATCCTAGCTTCACCCTCAGTGGCTTCTACTGCTGCTAAAGATCTAAATGCTGGCTTGCCATGGCTCAGGAGGTGATCTGGTGGCCTCGCTACCTCTGGGTCTGTGATCCTTGGTCAATGGACTCCCTCTCCGTCCCATATGACTGTGACTGTTTCCTGGGCCCCTTCTGCTTCTCTCGGCTGCTCTCCAGAGGAGCCTCTCACCGAGGCCCTACTTTGCTCTTGAGCCCCTGGCCTTCCTCAGGCTCCATCCCGTTCCCTACCATAGCTATCTACCTCTGCCACCCACAGACATCAGCCCAGGGGACAAGGAGAAGATGACTCAGACGGTGCTGTGGTAGCTATCAGGCAAACAAGGGATGTGACTGTCCCAGGGTCACACGGCACATCAGTGACAGGGCAGCCCACGTGTCCCCTACTTAGGATGCTGCTCCCCGTGACCTCTCTCATTTCCCCGGGGCACATTTCTGCCTCGTGCCCATTGTCCACTCTCTTCCATGATCAGTGTGCTTCCTGGGCTCATGTGCAGTGGAAGGGCATGGGAAGCTGGCAGCAACCTTACACCCTGGGGACAGGAAGTCGCTCCCAGATCTGACCACTTGGCTGGGATGCCTCTCCTCTAAGCCCAAGCCTGGGAAAGGCTCCTTTGGCCCCAGTGTGGCACTCTCCTGTCATAGCACTGCCAAGGGCTTCAGCTGGCGCTGGAAATCCCTGCCTGTCCCAGTGTCCCCTCCCCGTCCCCCGCAGTGTGGTAGGACCCAGCTGCAGGTGGTGGGAGGTGGCAAGCTTGGGAGAGGAGGTGGCCTGCGGCCAGGGTGGGATGAGTAACAGTCTGCTTCTGGAAACATCCTTGAAAATTGATTCTCTCTGTGGAAAGCCGGTGGGCTGGGCAGGGTCTTTTGAACTCACGAGCTACAGCATGTTCCCGTGAGTCCTCTGCAGCTGCCTTTCCCAGAGAGGCATGGCTCTGATTCCGCTGGGGTCCACCAGGATCTCAAGATTTTGCTGCTATCCCTCCACTAAGAATCAGGGCCAGACACATTGCCTCGGAGTGCTTTCCGCTGTGGTGATAAACACCATGATTAGAAGTAACTGGGGGAAAAGGGTTTATTTGGTATACATGTCCCAGGCCACACGGTTCATCGTTGAGGGAAGTCAGGGCAGGAATTCCAGGCAGGAACTGATACAGAGGTCTTGGAGGGACACTACGTACTGGCTTGCTCCCTGTGGCTTCCTCAGCTTGCTTCCTTATACAACCCAGGACCACCTGCCCATGGGCTGGACCTTCCCACATCAATCATCAACCAAGAGGATGCCCTACAGCCCTGCCTACAGGCCAATGTGATGGAGATATTTTCTCACTTGAGGTTTCTCTTCCCAGATGACAAACACAAAAGACCAACTGGACAGACACCAAGGATGTTCCTCCCATCCGTGGTTGGAATGTGGTTCAGAATGTCACAGACATGTTCCTGCCAAAACCAAGTCCCCAGTGTGTATGTGTGTGAGTGTGTGTGTGAGTGTGTGAGAGTGTGTGTGTGTGAGTGTGCGAGTGTGTGTATGAGTGTGTGAGTGTATGTGTGTATGTGTGTGTGAGTGTGTATGAGTATGTGAGTGTGTGTATGAGTGTGAGTGTGTGAGTGTGTGTGAGTGTGTGTATGAGTGTGTATGTGTATGAGTGAGTGTGTGTGAGAGTGAGTGTGAGTGTGTGTGAGTGTGAGTGTGTGTATATGAGTGTGTGAGTGTATGTGTGTATGTGTGTATAAGTGAGTGTGTATGAGTATGTGAGTGTGTGTGAGAGTGAGTGTGAGTGTGTGTGAGTGTGAGTGTGTGTATGAGTGTGAGTGTGTGTATGAGTGTGAGTGTGTGAGTGTGTGTATGAGTGTGTGTATGTGTATGAGTGAGTGTGTGTGAGAGTGAGTGTGAGTGTGTGTGAGTGTGAGTGTGTGTATGAGTGTGTGTATGAGTGTGTGTATGTGTGTGAGTGAGTGTGTATGAGTGTGTGTGGGTGTGTATGAGTGTGTGAGTGTGTATATGAGTGTGTGAGTGTATGTGTGTATGTGTGTATAAGTGAGTGTGTATGAGTATGTGAGTGTGTATGAGAGTGAGTGTGTGTGTGTGAGTGTGAGTGCCTGTATGAGTGTGTGTATGTGTGTGAGTGTGAGTATGTGTGTGAGTGTGTGTATGAGTGTGTGAGTGTGTGTGAGTATGAGTGTGTGTATGAGTGTGTGTGAGTGTGTGTGAGTGTGTGAGTGTGTATATGTGTGAGAGTGTGAGTGAGTGTGTGAGTGTGTATGAGTGTGTGTGAGTGTGTACGAGTGTGTGTGTGAGTGTATGTGTGTATAGGCCAGTTGTCAGCATCAAATGTCTTCCCTGGTTGTTCTCCACTGTATTGTTTGAGGCAGGGTCTCTCACTGACCCTGAAGCTTGCTTTTTCAGTTAGACCAGCTGGCCAGTGAGTTTCCGGGATCTGCATCTCTCCACTTGTCCCTCCATAGGCACTGGGCTTACAAGTGAGCATCGCATGCGCATATAGGGAGCTGATGTGTGGGATTTCTGTGTTTGCCTCTTTTCCTTCCTCCAGCACATTCTCTTGCTGTTCCCCCAGGCTGTCACTTGTATGACCATGTCTTTCTTCCATGGCTGTTGGGGAGGGGATTTTGTGGTGTGCATGGACCCCTGAAACTGGTCCATTTATCCTTTGAAGGATCTTGGGGGTGGTCCCCAATGTTTGACCCTTACACATGACATTCCTGCGAACATTTGTGCACAGGTATCTGCAGGGATATCCTGCCATTAGGATAAATGTCCCACCTGGGGTGCATCACAGAAGCCAGCTGTGGCAGTTTGAATGTAACTGGCTCCCATAATCTCATAGGGAGTGGCACTTTTGGGGGTGGGGAAGGGTAAACTTCCAAGACCAGCAGGATGTCTCAGTGGGTAAAGGTGGCATGATGAGCATCGCAGTCCTGGGCCACACCCTCACCATTGTCACTCCCCTAGACAAGAGTCCTAAGGGTGGCTTTCCTGCATCACAGGGTTGGACCAGTTCCCAGCCCTCCTCATGGACTCACTATACCATAGAGACTTTCATCTTGCCACATACTTCCCAGTTTTCTGTAACCTCTTCAGTGACCATCAACTCTTTGGACTCGCAGGAAGGTGTGTGTTATTAAAATGAGATCTTGGCTATAGGCTATTTGAATTCAAACCCTGGTCCTGCTATCCACTTCCTCGAGCTTTCTAAGTCCTGCTTGCCTCTTATACATGAAAGATGAGTAGAGTTCCTGTTTGGGGTATTGTTGTGAGGCCCAAATGACACATTTGCATAACGAATGCAGTGTGAGGCTAGAGAGATGGCTCAGCAGTTAAGAGTGCTGACTACTCTTCCAGAGGACGTGGGTTCAATTCCCAGCTCCCACACATGGTGGTTCACGATAGTCTATAGGTCTAGTTCCTACATTCTTGTGGTGGACATAAACTCCCGCAGGCAAACACATATAGTTACAGTGAATATAAATAAACAGAACACAGTATAGTTCTTGGCACAGAAAAATTCAGCAGGTAAGTTTTCACACATTCTTTTTAAAAAGAATTTAAATTATATTTATTATTTGAGTGTTGGGAAGGGTACACATGCAGAGATCAGACAACAGTTTTCAGGAGTTGGTTCTCTTTTTCTCTTATGAGGGTCCTAGGGGCCAAACTCAGGTTCTTAAGCTCATTGGCAAGGTCCTTTACACACTGAGCCATCTCGCTGGCCTTTGGTATTACATTTAAGAAACCATTGCCTGATCTGAGCTCACAAAGATTTACCTCTACTTTTTTTCCGGTTGATACATTCTTTTAATCACCACCACCACTACCACTGCTACCATCATCACCATCATCACTATTATCACCATCATAACCATCATCATATTATCACCATTGCCACCCCCACCATCACTACCACCACCACCACTACCATCTTCATCACCATCACTACCACCACCACCACCATCCTCATCGCCATCACTACCACCACCACCACCATCCTCATCACCATCACTACCACCACCACCACCATCCTCATCACCATCACTACCACCACCACCACCATCCTCATCACCATCACTACCACCACCACCACCATCCTCATCACCATCACTGCCTCAGCATCATCACCCCCTGAGATCTGTGGCCTCCTCCCTGCTGGCCTCTTAGGTGAGCGCCTCCTTGGCCTCTGCTAGCTTCCTCACTAAAGTGTGAAGCAGCTACTGAGGTGGTTCTCAACCTGTGGGTCACGACCCCACTTGGGGTGGCAGATCAGAGATTCTGCATGTCAGATATTTACATTACGATTTATAACAGTGGCAAAATTATAGCTATGAAATAACGAGGAAAGTATTTTATGTCTGGGAGGGGGATGGTCAACATGAGGAACTGTGTCAAAGGATCACAGCATTAGGAAGGTTGAGAACCACTGTGCCAATGGCTGCAAGGCCCTATGATCTGGGCCAAACCAGAGGCAGATGCAGCCACAGCTGCTGTGAGCTGAAGAGGCCCAAAAGTCCACCCAGCCCCCTGTCCTCGGCTTCAAGGGTGGCCCGAGCTCCAGGCTGTGGGGCCTTGGGGACCCTTACGCATTCTCTGAAGACAGATTTATTTGTCTTGAGACAGGATTGAACTCACTTATATAGTCCAGGATGACTGAACTTCTGATCCTCCTGCCATCAGTCTTGAGTGTTGGGGTTGCAGACATATGTGACCATATCTTGTTTATACTTTGCTGGGGAATCTAACACAGGACTTCCTGAATGCTAGGCAATCCCTTTGTTAATTGATCCACAGCCCCCCCCCAAACTTGTTGAGATGCAGACACATCTGGTGCTGATGGTGCAGGCTGATGGATGTCCGAGAGAAGTGCAGATCAGGTTCACAGCCCCGCCCCTGGGCCTCCTGGGTTTGGAGGTAAGCTGGTAGTGGTCCCTCTGAGTGCTGGGAGTTTGGAAAGGGTTGGGAGCTTCTAGAGGAGGCACAGAGTTGCACTTGAGACTGTGTGATTAGGGAAGAATGAGAGAGAGAACACAGACCATGGGGAGGAGCATTCCAGGTAGAACATGAGCAGACATGAAAGCTGAGCTTGGAGCCAAGAGGCAGAAGCCATGGTCACCGTCACCGAGTGACTTCTTGTGTGTCTCCACAGCCATCTTGACTTGCTCATGCCTGCAGCCCTAAGCTTTGGAAGGGAGCCACTCTGAGAAGGAGAGAATTCTGGCAGGAAGCCTGCTTGGGCAGGATGTGGCACCTGCTTCCGGCTCTATTTCTGGCTAAGTCAACTCGTCCCTTCTGCACCTATGCCAGTCAGTGACCATGGCAACTTAGGAAGGAGTGTCCAATACGTCACCTCTCCAGGAGATTGAAGCATCACCCTCCAGATGGTGCCCGGGGAAGGAGAGGTGTCTAGGAAGGACAGCTGGAAATTGGTGAGATTAAGGACAGGGGAAGTGCAACCCCGTCATGAATCCCAGTTCTCACTTTAGGAACTCCCTTGGCTGCTAGGGTGGTCTTTTCTGTGCAGAACTAACAGAAAAGGCATAGTGATGATCTCTTGCTTAAAATCCAAACCAGTATTCACAGCACTTCCAGAGCCCGGTTTTGTACCCAGCTGTGTGACCTTGGGCTTGTTCTTCAGCCTCCACTGTCTAAGCTCTTTTCTCCTGCAGTGTGCATGGCCATGAGGGACTGGTCAACTCAAGACGTCCCTGGTGCATAGTAAAGGTATAATAAACGTGAAGAGTGTGGTGGCACACACCTGTGATCCCAGCACTCGAGAGGCAGAGGCAAGAAGATGAGGAGTTCAAGGTCGTCCTCAGCTACTTAGCGGGTTTGAGACCTGTCTATGCTGAACCATATGTTCGTAGAAGAACGAAGAACAACAACAAGCTAGTCTCCACTCTGTAAGAGCCAGCTGCCTGCCAGGGCCTTCGCAGTTGGCTGGTGGTTGCACCAGGACTTGAACCCAGAACTCCAGCTCTCTGTTGGGTCTTCTTTCCGTCTCTTAGGCTGTTGCAGATTACTATTCTAGGAATCTGAAAAACGCCCAGTGAAACCAATTGCTGAGATGTGGGTACTCCATCCTGCAAATGGGGTGACCTTTGCTTAAACACAGGGGCTGCTTCTATTACATACAGCATCCCTGGCCCTTGGCACATAGGACAATGTTCACATAATGTGTCAGGTTAAATACAAAGAGAAGGGCAGGTGGGGAGATGACCAATTGAATTGTCTCCCAGGGCCAAATCTCAGCTCCCCAGGCACCTGCACCCATGCCAGGTGCAGAGGTGTGAATTAGGCCTCCCCACCAGGCCGCTCCTCTGGCCTAGGGTGCCTCACCTGCAGCTTGTTCCTGTTAGGATAGGCTTGTGTGATCAGTGGCGGCTGGAGGACCTGGATGGCCAGGACTTGGCAGAATGGTGCCTGTGACAGTCTATGAATCATCTGAGTGTCTTGGGCCTCTGATGTGATGTGATGACAGCAGGGGACCCTGTGTCAGCGTGGATGAAATCAGGGCATTCAGCTCATCCATAGCCAAGGAAGTGGCTGACCAGGAGAAGAAGGGGGGGGACCAGAATAAAGGGTGCAGGGCCAAGTGGAGGCTCTGGGCAGCTCAGGCAGGGGGAGAGAGAGAGACAGAGACAGACAGAGACAGAGGCAGATAGAGACAGAGACAGAGACAGAGACGGAGAGAGCAATTTTAACCTGAACCTTCCACTGGGCAGCAAAGCCATTCCTAACCACCTCTCCTGGCTCCTCATGATGCTCCTGGGTTGAGGCCTGGTAGAGCAGGTTCACTAGGTCTCTGCAGACTCAAAGTGTTGTGAAAGGGATTTCATGAACTGGGTGTTGTCAGCTGAGTAGGAGTTTTCTTAGCCCACTCTAATCTGGCCTCATCTGTTTTTACTTACAGGGTAGTTAACACTCCTGCTGTCTCTGCCTTCTTCTCCATCTTCTGTGCCACAGGACAGGCTCCTCTACATGGTGGTAACAGTGAGAACAACCCCGTGAGAAAAGTCTGCCTCTTGCTCTAAGGAGGCTTCAGAGGCACGGGAGAGTTTCGTATCAAGAGGGTGCCTCGCACCCTGGCGGAGGGGTGGGCTTGGCATGGTGGGAAGTTAGTAGATGGAATAGGAGTAGATGGAATAGGGCCCCCTATACTTCTGGCAAGGGGCATACTTGTCCTCTGGCTGCTTCTCAGGTGGATGTGAGATGACCATGAGGACTCTGAAGGAGTCAGTCTCTGTCTTGGTTTGGGTTTCTGTTACTGTGAAGAGACTCCATGACCATGGCAACTCTTCTAAGGAAAACATTTCATTGGGATGGCTCAGTCCATTATCATCAATGATGAGGTGCATGGCAGCGTGCAGGCAGATGTGGTGCCGGAGTCGCTGAGAGTCCTACATCTTGCAGGCAACAGGAAGTTGACTGAGACATTGGTCAGTATCCTGAGCATACGAAACCTCAAAGCCCGCCCCTGCAGTAACACACTTCCTCCGACAAGGCCATACCCACTCCAACAAAGACACACCTCCTAATAGTGCCACTCCCTATGAGATTATGGGGACAATCACATTCAAACTGCCACAGCCTCCCACATCATTGCTAGAGACTGCACCTGGCTGTCCACTCACGACTCGTCACACTGGAATGGAGGCACCACAGGTCCAGGCTTCTGCTTGTCTTGTTCCTGGATGAGGCCTCCGTTTCTAGAACACTCCTGACACGGGCTGTGTGAACTACGTTGTTGGCTTAACCTGTCAGAGAAGAGTGAGAGAGAGTACAGACCAAGCTGCAACCTGGACCTGCCCCTCCTACACCTGCAAACTGACAGATGTCCCCATCTGAAAGCTGGGGTGATGTGGCTCAGTTGACAGAGCACCTGCCTGGCATGCAGGGAGCCCTGGGTGCAATCCCAGCACTACTGCATACCTGTCAGCCCAGTTCTCAGGCGTCAGAGGCAGGGGCATGAGTTCAAAGTCATCCTTGTCTATATAGCAAGTTCAAGGCCACCTTGAGCTACATAAGACCCTGTTTTGTTTTGTTTTGATTTAAAAAACAAACAAATAAAAGCAGGGTATAGTGGTGCCTGCATTTAATCCCAATGCTTGGGAGGCAGGGCAGATGGATTTTTGTGAGTTTGAAGCTAGCTTGGTCTACATAGTGAGTTCAAGAACAGTCAGCGCTACACAGGCTAGGGAGGCCTCAAACCACTGCCGCTTTAGGTCAAGTCCAGTTCTGCAGTTGACCTTGGGCAGGTCTCTCTGATCTTGAGTCTTTCCTTCTATGCAAAAGGAGTCCCCTGGGTCAAGCGGCTAGTGTGGTAGAGACCATGCTTTTACATGCACTAAAAACAAGACAGGCGGGTACTGTTTGCCACACAGTTGCCAATGTTCCCACCAAGCTTTGAAGGGAACAAAGGACCAAACTATTCCTCAGGAAAGAGAACGCTCCTGGAGGGGAAAGGATGGACTTGGTAAGGCAGGTGATCTAACTAGGGATGGGTTGGGGATGACAGTAGCCTTCTTCCTCTGGTCCCCATGCTCATCCTTCGCTTGGACTTTGCTTCCTTTGCATCCTCCGCTTGTGTACTTCTGGGTTCCCGCTCCCCACTAGGTCCCCATCCCTCCATGGCCACAGCCACGCTGTAGAATTTCCAATTTTCAGCTAATGTGCAGGTCGTGACAGAGGCTCAGAGGCCCTGGTCGGACATAATGGTAGGAGAATTGTAAATGTCGCCTCAGTGAATGGCAATGAGTAGGGCAGGGAGGGGACTCTGCAGTGGCGGTGCGCCTGGGCAGGAATGCATTTTCTCTCGGACTGTGTCGTATTGGATTTCCAGAGGTGCGAGGGCTCCAGGTACATGTCATTAGTAACAGTTTGGGCGATAATGAATCCTTTTATTTCTTTTCCTCACAGCTCATGAATACATAATGAGGCCCCGCTCAGGCGCATCTGGCCTGGGCCCTGCGCCTCTGCCACCTAATCTAGGTCCCACTCCAATATCCAGGCAGCCCAGCTGGGGCCTGCCTTAAAGGAACCGCTGCCCTTTCCTGCCCTGAGGCTGCTGGACTGGCCAGGGGCTGGGCACTCCTGATGCCCAGGATGGTAAGGGAAAAGCAGGGTCCCCAGTTCCCACCCTGGGGTATGCAATAAGCACTTAGTAGTACGTACACTCAACAGTGTGGTTAGTAAGCCTTTAGCATGTATCCAGGAAGTACTGAACAGGGCATCCAGCAGGTATTGCACAATGTATCCAGTAGGCACTTACAATGTATCTAGTACTTGACAATATATCTAGCAGTAACATCCAACCCAGCAGGTGGTCAAACAAGCGGGTCTGTGCAAGGCTACACTAAACATCTTAAACTTGGCCAGCCACTCCATGAGGAACTTGGGACCCATTGAGGCTCAGCAGGGCAGGGCTGGTCACATGCTCATGCTCATGCACACACACACACACACACACACACACACACACACACACACACACACACACACACACTCATCTGCTCCTCCCCAGCTGGCAGCCCTTTGTGGAATGGTCCAGCTGCCAGATATACTTCCGGCCTACAAATTCCTTCTCTGCCTCTGTGGCTCTGCTCAGCTCTGTTGGACAGTGAGTGCATGTGTACTGGATGGCCACAGTGCCTCCCCCCACCCCCCCCCTCCCCAGGTATCTATAAGCTTTTAGGACTTTTTGTGGTCCTTACCATGTCTCCTCGCTGTGTTGGGACATCTCTCATCCCTCATGTCACTTCTCATCAGTCACTGCCCTGGGCTGTGGGTACCTTGAACAGAGAGACTTTGCACATGGACCTCCAGGACTGTGGACAATGCTTGGTACACAGTAGATGCTCAATGAACACCCAGAGGATACCCATACATAGTCACAGACACCCTAAGGGAGTGGAGGTTCCTGATAAGACAGATTAATGTCTGGAGCTTGGAGAGAGCCCTCAGCCTGGTTTCTGAGCCTACTGGGAAGTCTGGTGGCCTCCTGGCCTTGAGACAGAGTATCTGAGACAGTGAAGCTGCTGGCTGGTAGGGCATATGAAACTCCTGGAAAGACCACAAGGCCCTGGCTGGGGCTGTGTCGTTGGACTCTGCTACCCTAGCTGGGAGCCTCCACCTTCAGAACCTTCTGGCCCTCAGTGTAGAAGTTCATTCACTCTGAGGCCAGGTGCCAGCCCAGGACACTCGGATTGAACACATATAGCAAATGTTAAGTGACAGTGAAACACTGGATCCTGAGCTCTAAGGGGCAGCCCAGCCATGAGCCTATTTCCCAGGTAAAGAACCAGAGACACAAAAGTGTGGTGACATCTTGTTTATACTCTGACTCAAAGCTTGCCTGAAGATCAGAGGGCAGAGCTAGCCACCAGTTAACCATAGAGGTCTGGAGGTCTGTATAGACAGACAGGAAGTGACATGCTGGGCAAAGAGAGGGATATAAGGAGAGAAGAGGCAGGAACTTGTCTCTTTTGGCTGAGGAGTTATCAAGGTAAGAGTTGCCTGTGGCTGGGCTTGGGTGGCACACACCTTTAATGCCAGCACTGGGGAGGTAGAGGCAGGTGGATCTCTGTGAGTTTGAGGCCAGCCTGGTCTACAGAGCGAGTTCCAGGACAACCTCCAAAGCAATGCAGAGAAACCCTGTCTCGAATCCCCCCCCCCAAAAAAAGAAAGATTTGGCTGTGGCTTGCTCTTTTTTCTCTCTGATCTTTCAGCATTTTCCCCAATATCTGACTCTGGGTTTTTATTATTAAGACCAATTATACATAGAAAAACTGAACCACCTACTCAGGGACACACAGCAGGAAGCAACAAGGGGAGGCTTTGAACCAGGTCTGTAGGGTTTTGGAGGCAGATTCTTAGAGTTCAGACCTCTGTCTCCTGGGCCATCCCGAGGCAGAGGTGTCCTGGGCTCTTCTGCCCGATGCCTTCCAGTTTGTCTTTCTAGAAATCCACAGACCACAGAGAATTTACCCTAGGCAGTGCAGGGTGGTACGCATCATTGAATCAGCAGAGGGACCTGGGAGGTAGCTTTAGGGGACAAGCAGGTAGCTTGGAACCAGGTAGAGGCTGGCTGGAGTTGGGTGTGCTTCTGATAGCTATGGCTTCTCAGTGATCTCTGGGCTTTGTCACCCTTGTCTGTCAATCAGGGGCATGCTGCAGCAATTAGCAACTTATCTGAGATTTAGAACAGTGTATAGCAGATTGTGATAAATGGGCTTTTCACATGGTGCAGGACATGGGTATGAAGAACTCAAGTTGAGGATTCACCTCTGTCCTCAACTGTCTTGTTTTCGTTTGTTTGTTTGTTTGTTAATCTCTTGTAGCTCAGGCCGACCTCAAATTCACTATTCAGCCGAGGATGGCCTTGGGTCCCTGTCTCCACCTTCTATGTGTACTCTCATATGAGGTTAGTTTATCTTCTATTCTTACTGGCCATCTCCATGGCTCCCATATCCACCAGCCATCTGGTCACTGTCCCAGCACGGCCACTGTCATCCTGATGCCCATCACGGCCTGAAGAGCACTGACTTGGGAGTTAGGCATGAGGATCTGGAGCATCTGGAGCCATCGGGTGAGGTGACGGTACACACACAACTGAGGGCCCACACCTGCCTCGGGAGCGTGTGCCAACACCAGCCCAACCCACAGGAACACCGCTGTCATGGAACTCAGATCTGACTGGGTCCTCATAATGTCAGTGTCCAGACTCTGACCTAAGGATTGGATATTGAATTTCTACTATGTGCCAGTCTTAGGACTAAGACCTTTATCACTTCACACAGTGCTCACAGTATTCCAAAGGAGACATCGTCTCTGTTTCATAGACAAAGAAAGTAGGGCTCAGGGAGGTTAAGATATGCTTAAGGCCACACAGCAGGTCTAAGGAAGGGCCTGGGTCTCTCCGACTCCAAAGCCTCTGAGCATCCATTTAATTGTTTATAGACATGTCTAGTGTGATATGGCTTCAGAATTCAAGCCATTTTCCAGAGAGATGGCATCTCTTTGTGACATTC
Organism: Cricetiscus sungorus; assembly: GCA_030556225.1. Lineage (NCBI taxonomy): Eukaryota > Metazoa > Chordata > Mammalia > Rodentia > Cricetidae > Cricetiscus > Cricetiscus sungorus. The sequence goes on from JANBXA010000734.1 coordinate 133,684,481, forward strand.
TTCCTAGCCAGGTGTGGTGGCTTACATCTGCAATCCCAGCATTCATTCAGGTGGCTGAAGAGGAAGGATCACAAGTCTGAGGTCAGCCTGGGCTACATAATGAGTTCTAGTCCAACCTGGGCTACAGTGTGAGACCTGGTGCCACAAAAAAACAAGCTGTTGATTCCTTGGGGATAATAATGCCACTTCTATGCTGTACTGCACATGCTCAGAACTAGGCTGAGGGGCTGAGGAGATGGTGCCTTGCATGCATCAAGACCTGAGATGGAGCCCCAGTGCCTACATATAAAAGCCAGGCATGATAGCACATGCTTGTTAATCGCAGCCCTGGGGAGGCTGACAGGAAGATCCCGGGTCTAGCTGGCTGGCCTAGTCAATGAGCTGCAGGTTCAGGGAGAGACCTTGCCTCAAAACAAAAGGTGGTGTGTGACTGAGGAAGACACGAGAGGTTGTCCTCTGTCCTCAGATTCAGGAGCACACAGGTGCACACCCCCACATACATGCAGTCATGAATATGCAATGTGCATGTGAACACACACACACACACACACATCTGGAGGGGGATGGGGGAGGGGTGCATAAGACTGGGTCTTTGGAAGTTTCCAGCAGTAAATGCTGTCTGTAATTAAGGGACTTAGTCTCCCTTTTCCTGCCCCTCTCGTGGCCCTCTTCATCCAGGGCTCTGCTAGGCTGGCCTCACCACATTGTCTCCATCTCTTTTTCACCCCATTTTGTGGGTATCACCTTGGCCGTCTTCTGACATCCAATCTGGTCACACCGGTGCTGCTCATAAATCCCCAGTGGCTTCAGACTGTGAGATGAAGTGGCTGACGTCGAAAGATTATTACTTGTGAATCCAGACACTGCCCAGCTGGGAACCCACCCAGCTGACTGCCCCATTGGTGCCTGTGTTCCTCTAGGTCCTTAGGTCAGAACACCTCCCTCATTCTCTCTCCAACCTGTATACCAGTCTCCAACAAGCCCCTCTCTGCCCCCTCACCCCCTGTGACCACCGTGTGTAGTATATGCACCAGCAGATATTCTTAGAACACAGGAGGCTGGTCTAACCCCCAAACTCGGTTACCATTTCCTCCTCTTGCCCAGCATCCTCACAGAGTAAAGACAGAGCCTAGCTGGGTCATGTGGGCTCCCCAATCCTTGCAGGACATTCTGACCTAAACACTGTGAATTCTGAGATGTCCCCATGGTGAGGACCTATATGCCCTGAACAGATCCCATCCACCTACACGGAGACACTGGTCTTTGGCCCTCACCCAGCCTGCGGGACTGGCCTGGAATGTCTAGCTGAATTTGATTTGTCCTGTTCTGTGGGGTCAGCCCCTAAACCAAACCATATTCCTACTAACCTGAGGTGCCCAGTGTCCCCAGGGAGGTGGAGGCTGAGCCAGGCTGGGCCACAGCCTGGGGCCACCTTTACCAGCCCCTGCCCAGCGTGGCCACCTGAACTAATTTCCTAATCCTGCTTCAGCCGGCCTGGCCCAGCAGCTCAGGAAGGCCCCATGCTTGCCCTATCCACCTTCCTGCCTGCCAGGATCTGAGGCCCTGGGCCCCTCACCCGCCAGCACCAGGCTGCAGCTCTGAAACTGATTTAGGTCTGCTACTCTGCTGGCTTAGCAACCCCACCCCCCGACCCCCAGCTAGGCCCCATAACTGGATCCAGATGTTCTTTCCCCGTCCCCGGGGTCCCCTGGATAATCCGTGACAGTCAGGGGGCATAGGGGGCAGGGGAAGTACAGGGGTTGCTTGGATGGGGGACAGACTGGGATGGGAGACACAGGGTCAGGAGTCCTGTTCAAGAAGCCACTCACTGCCTGTCTCCCCAGGGGACCAAGGCCAGGTGTAGTAGGATGAGGGCAGGCTCACTTCTCCTGCTGAATCAGCTAAGACTTCACACTGCTAATTCTAGTCTAACTGTGGACATGGGAACATGTTCCCTTTGACATGGGAACACATAGTAGGTCTTCATTAGGCAGACTTGGGTGGGTCATCTCAGCCTGCTCACCTGTAAATGTGGGCACTGAGACCCATTCTTGAGTACTCCAGGGAGGACTGACATACATTCTTATGGGAGGAAGGAAGGGCTCCCTCCTGGAGCCTGCTCTGGCCAAGAGTCCCACTTCCATGGGGGTGTGGAGGGCAGAAGCCTAGGTTTAGTCTCCAATCTGTGACCCTTATCTGGGCCTCAGTTTCCTCATCTGAAGGTCTTTTGAGTTCTGAGTTGTCAGAACACAGAAAATACTACATAACTGTTTCTTGAATGGCATTTAGTAATTCTACCCACTATGCCCCTTCTCTCCCCTGTAGCTGTGACATTCCTTGGCTCTTTTCATGAGCCCCTTTGGAAATGAGCTGCCACCCAGCCAGGGTCACGGTGAACAGACATGGATGGAGGCCAGGGACTCAGGCTACAGGTCCTACCTACAGTGTAGGTATGGAGCTGAAAGAGAATGGTCCCCTGCCCACAGATGACAGGAGAGGACAGGAGGAGGAAGGAGCCGTTCTTGACACAACTCTCCCATCAATCCATCCCTTTGGTTGTAATTCTAATAAGACAAGGTGATGAAATCTTTTCCTCCCTTGGAGGTGTGTCCCCAGGCCTAAGGCCAGTTCTCATATCATTGAGAGGGCTTGACACTCCATTGACACAGCCTCCAAAGTAGCTGGGATGACAGGCTGGCATTCCCAGGCCGGGCTTCTGATGCATTTAGAAAAACAAACTCACTCATTCACTCACTCGGTTGTTTGTTTGTTTGTTTTCGAGACAGGGTTTCTCTGTGTAGCTTTCAAGCCTGTCCTGGAACTTGTTCTGTAGAACAGGCTGGACTTGAACTCACAGAGATCCACCTGCCTCTGCCTCCTGAGTCCTGGGATTAAAGGTGTGTGCCACCAACACCCGGCTCGGAAAAACTGGCTCTTAATTTTAGTTCCATTTCTGAACCACTGAGAGCCTGATGGAGATATGGAGGTCAGTAAGACCTGGATATTCCAGGAGACAGTGTGGCTGGGCTTGTAAGTGTTGGGGCTGAAGGATGGGGCAGAGAGAGAGAGGCAGGGGTGGGAGGCAGGTGGGGGACAGGGATGGAGATCAAGGATGGGGATGGAGCGGAAGCAGGGGTGGGGAGCAAGGGTGGACATGGGGTGGGGGGCAGGGGTGGGGACAGGGGTTGGTGGGGGTGGGGGCAGGGGTTGGTGAGGGTGGGGCTGGGAGCAGGGTGGGGGTGGAGGGGAAGGGTGAACAGGTAGGAGGTGAAGGGAACCTCTGAACAGGGCACACAGGATGGGCTGGGGCAGAGGGAGCCTAGACATGTGGACTGAGGAGCTGAGAGGTTGGTCCTGTGGCCCGGGCAAGCCCACAAATAATGACACAGAGACTTATTAATTATGAAAGCTTGGCATTTAGCTTAGGCTTGTTCCCTATAACTTGAATTAACCTACTTTTATTAGTCTATGTTCTGCTACGTGACTTTTCACCTGTTTCCTTCTGTATGTCGGACTCCCTCCCTGTCTCCTTGGGTAGAAAGGGCCCAGAGAGCTGTCATTCCAACATATGTTGAGTGTCTGCTACCAGGCAGTTGGTTTTCCTGCTAAAATGACCGTTATTATATGTGTGCATGTTTGTGTGTGTGCTAGTGTGCATATATGTATGTATGTTCACGTGTGTCTATGTATGGAGGCCAGAGGAATCTCACGTGGTTTTTGCTTGTTTGTTTTTGTTGTTATTATTGTTTTGTTTTTCTTGAGACAAGGTCTCATCATGTACCTTTGGCTGGCCTGGAACTCGTGGAGATCCATTTGCTCTGTCTCTCAAATGATGGGATTAAAGCTGTGCTCCACCCTGCCTGACCTTGAATGTGTTTTGAGACAGGGTCACTCACTGGCCTGGAGCTCACCAAGGAGGCTCGGCTGGCTGGCCAGTGAGCCCCAAGGGCCTGCCCATCCCCACCTCTCTAGTGCTTGGATTATAGGTGCCTACCACCATGCCAGGCTTTGTATGTGGACCCCAGAGAATCACATTTAGGTCCTCACACTTGCAAATGGAGCATCCACGGACTGAGCAGTTGGTCCAGCACCAAGAAATAGCTATTAACCATGTTTGTTTTAATGATTAGAAACTGAGAAGTAGAGAGCTTAAAAACTTATCTGAGGGCCAATGAAATGGCTTAATGGGTAAAGGTGCTTGCTGCTAAACCTGAGTTCAATTCCTGGAGCCCACATGGTGGAAGGAAAAAACTAACTCTGACCACACACACACACACACACACACACACACACACACAGAGACACACACACACAGACACACACACACACACACACAGACACACACACACACTGTGACACCCATGAACCTCCAATAAATAAATGTATATATACACACACACACAGACATACACACACACACACATACACACACACACTGTAACACCCATGAACCTCCAATAAATAAATGTATATATACACACACAGACATACACACACACACACACACACACACACACACTGTGACACCCATGAACCTCCAATAAATAAATGTAAACACACACAGACATACACATACAGATGTACACACATAGACACACAGAGATGTACATACACACATAGATGTACAAACATACACACACAGAAGCACACATAGACACCACCTGTAGTCAGACTTTCTTGTCTTCCACCAGCCCACAAATGGTGACACAAAAGCTTATTATTAATTATGAATTAGCCAAGCTTAGGCTTGTTCCCACATAGCTTTTATAACTTAAATTAACCTGCTTTTATTAATCCACATTCTGCCACATGGTTTTTTAACCTCTCTTTCATTCTGTACATCCAACTTCCTCCATGTCTTGCTGGCATGCCTAAATTCATGAGTTCCTCTCTCTCCCCAGAAGTCCCACCTATTCTCTCCTGCCTAGCTATTGGCTATTCAGCTCTTTATTAAACCAATCAGAAGGTGCTTTAGGCAGAGACACATCTTTATAGTATACAAAAAGGTTATCCCACAACAGATACCCCCACACACAGATACCTCCCCCACACACACACACAGAGAGAGAGAGAGAGAGAGAGAGAGAGAGAGAGAGAGAGAGAGAGAGAGAGAGAGAGAGAGAGAGAGGCACACAGAACACAGATACACGCACAGACAGGCACATACACACAGCTAGTGATTGGAAGAGCCGGGATTCAAACCTAGGATATCTGAGTTTAAATTCACTGCCTCTTACTAAACCACAAATGGGACATTTGTGTGATGCTGGGAGTGAAACCTAGTGTATGCTAGCCAGCTCTACCATCAGAGCTGTATGTCGAGTTCCGATACGTAGTTTGTGACAAGTGTCACCAGGAGACCTGGAAAGGCAGTGGGGGACCTCACAGTCAGAGTGGCATTCTGGGGGTCTGGGGGTGATGGGTGACATGAAGCTGCAAGGTAATGCCACAGCCACTGGCAGGGGCATTTTTGAGGAGGGATGATGGACTAACAGTGATGAGCAGACACATAAGGGCTCAGCATGGTGCCTGACCCCTAGAAGCCTCGGACTTGGTAGCCACCCTCCAGCTCTCTCCAGGCTGGAATGTAAGGCCTGAGGAAGCAAATGACTTGCTGAGACCTGTCTCTGTCACACTCTCCCAGTCTGGGAGAGTCCAACTCAGGGCCTTCGCACATGTTTTCACCCTGCCTGCAGTACCTTTCCCGAGCTTAGAGAACTGCTGCCTCTGTATCCGTAAGGCGTGTTAGCTCGGGCTTCTTGGGGGCACACAGGGTGGCCGCTGTCCCTTTTTGTGTGGCCTGCTCCTTTGCCTGGCTGAGCATGGGCTGCAATCGTTATCTTCAATATTTACCGTTTGGTTGTTTGCTCTCTGAGATGGGGATTGACTGTGTTACTCAGTGCTGTGACTCTGGAAGACACAGGCCTTTCACTGGTTTGTGGAGTGAGTAAAATCCACGTTAGCTCTCTCTCCACAGCCTCTACCCCTTCACCACCCTCAGTCACTGCTTCTGATATCTGTTTCTCATGGGTGAGTAAGATGGATCAGTGAGTAAAGGTGCTTGCTGCCAAGCCTGGCAACCTGAGTTCAATCCCTGAACTCGGGGATGCAATCCCACATAGTGGAAGGAGAAAACTCCTCCCTGCCTCTGTCTCTGTTCTCTGTCTCTCTCTCCTTATCTCTGCCTTCCCCACCCCTGCATCAGTACTATGGGCTGCATGCATTTGAAGCATGGTCTATCGCTAAGTTACACCCCAGTTTCCCCACAACCCTCCTCTATCTCTCTGTCTTCTAGGCTTCCTAACTCAAATCTCAACTGTCAAACACCCTCAGTATTCCAGGCTTCTCACTAACTGGGGCTCCCTGAAATAGCAGAAATCAGCTGTTCTCAGTCCCTGATAGAGTTGAGCCTTGGGTCTGCGGCCATAATACCTGAGAAGCACATAGGGAGACAGGCGGCTTGGAGCCTGTCCTCATGCTTGCACGCCCCTAGTGGGTTATAGTTCAAAAGCATTTAAAAATGTATTTTTTATTTTATGTGTCTGCATGTTTTGTCTGCATGCATGTGTGTATGACTGTCCACCCAATGTGCGCCTTGTGCTCATGGAGGTCAGAAGGGGGTGTCTGGGCCTCTGGATCTGAACTTAGGGATGGTTGTGAGGCACCGTGTGGGTGTTGGAGATCAAACCCTGGTCCTCTGCAAGAGCAGCCAGTGCGCTAGACTACTGTGCCATCTCTCCAGAGTTGATCTTTCGATGTCTGTCCATTGTTTGTCTTCCCTAAACGTTTTAAATTTGTAAAATTTCATATGTGTTTGTGACTCAAAACTCCGAAGGCCAGGGGCGTCTCTCCCTGTCCCTTCCATAGTGTGAGTCACAAGATTCTTCTCCCAACCGTTGTGTGATTTGTATGATACCTATGGTATATGGGGTGGTGGTGGGTGTCGCATGTGCCCCAGTGCACATGTGGAGATCAGAGGGCAACCTCAGGTGTCTGTCCTCAGCTTTTGCCTTGTCCGAGGCGGAGTCTCTGTGCTGTTTGCTGATGCCTACGGAGGCTATCTGGTCCACGGTCTTCCGGGGGGTTCTCCTGTCTCCTCCACCTTCCATCTTGCCACAGAAGCACTAGGATTGTAGATGGGTGGCTTTTTGTGGGCTCTGAGGTCCTCAGAAAGGCCCGTAACTCAAGTCCTCATGCTTGTCCGACACGGCTTCACCCACTAAGCGGGCTCCTCAGTCCAAGCTCCTCTGTTGCTTCAAGAGAGTTTTCAATTTTATTATCTATTTGTTTGTTTGTTTGCCTATTTATTTTTGTTTTTTTTGAGACAGGATCTTTCTTTGTAGCCTTAGTTGTCCTGGAACTCTCTATGTAGACCAAGCTGGCCTTGATCTTACAGAGATCCAGCTGCCTCTGCTTGGTGAGTGCTGGGGTTAAAGATGTGCACTACTACACCTGGGCTTACCATTTAGCACAAGCAGTCCTTGAACTCACAATCCTCCTGCCCCCATCCTCCCCAGTGCCGAGATAACAGATGTAACACCACCATGCCAGGTTCAAAGATGTCTCAAACACATACAGCAAGCACTCAGGTTTACTTTTTCTGTGCATGTATATGCTTTACATTCACGGACAATCTCACTGGCTGGTTTGGAGGTCATTCAGTGTGTGTGTGTGTGTGTGTGTGTGTGTGTGTGGCACGTGCATGTGTGTGCCATACATGTGAAGGTCAAAGGATGACTTGTAGGAGTTGGTTCTCTCCTCCCATCATGTTGGTCCTGGGGATGGAACTCAGTCTTGGTGGCAAGCTTCTTTACTGCTGGGCTATCTACCTTTCTGGCCCTCCTCTATATCTTAGTATATGCCTCAGCAGATCCTGGCTTTGTAGAAGACACGACTCTTGCTCAAGAGACCCAATTCAAAATTTATGCTTCCCAAATCACCCCAATACCCAATGTCCTTTTATCCATGACCTTCATGGTAGGGCAATGACCTTCCAAGTCGTTTAAGCTGCCTGGGCACCATCCCATGGTAGAAAGAGGATTCTGCCACAAGCAGCAGACTGTCCTGGGTTCCAGCCCCTCCCATCTGCTGCCCCATCCTTTACTGTGAGGTCTTGAGCCTGAGTTAGCAGTTATCTTTAAACTCGGCAAGCCCTTCCTTCCCCAGAAGAAGACTAGCTGGTGCACACTGCCCACTCAGTGCACAGTTTTAACAAAGGATTCAGGTGGCCTCCCTCAGACCCATTTGGGTTCATGTTCTTGATCCTGAAGGCCCATCTGAGCTCACAAGCTCAACAGATGACCGAGCTGGAACCCAGTAGCCAAGGGTTAAAATTTGGTCTCTCTCACTGACTTACTGTGGGACTTTGGCAGGCTGCTAACACTCTCTGGAGCTGTAAAGATGTTGTGAGGCCTTGTCCCAGCTACATCCCCAGCTCAGATACCAGCCACCATAACTATTATTTAAACTGTGTCCAGTTGCATCAGAGGGCCTTGACTTCTGTGGTTCTCATTTTGTCTAGGTTTCAGGATGACCAAACCACTTTTACATCTAAGTGACATGGCTAGAGAGTTGGGAGAGAGGTTGGGATGTGTCTGTGTCCTACAGAAAGGCTCTCCAGGTCTCTGGGCAAGAGGATAGTAAGGCCTAAGAGCCGTATTGGCTGTGGCTTTGACCAGGCACTGGAAATAGGCGGATTGAGGATGGAGCAGTTGAGTGAGTCTAAGGAAGCCTGTATCCATGTGTGAGAGCCCCATCTGCATCTGACAGGGCTATACTGAGTGGAAGAGCTGTGCCATCTTTTGAGGAGATCAGTTTGTTGTCTCATGACACTTATATAATTCCTTGTGAGACTTCATGGATGTCACAAGGATGGCTAGAACATTATACCACAGAAACCTTGGTCACAGTGGGGTGACCGGACAGAAGCTTCTCTGTTGTGGAAGCTGTATGTGGGAGGTGGGGGTATGTGGAAGATGGGTGGGGGGAGAGGAAAAAATACTGTAGACTGTTTTTGAGGGTTGGTGGTGACTTCAGATGATGCAATTACAAGCTGAATTGCACTGGTTTTAGGCATATGCGTTTAGGAACAGAATTTAAAACATGCAAGCAATTGTGTGTGCACGTATCAGCGTGTCAACCTTTATGTATGCATGGTTGAATGTGTGTGGGTGCACATGTGTGTATGTATGTTCAGGTCCATATGTGAGGTCAAGTCTCTCCCTGAACGCAGAGTGCATAGATTCAGCTAGTCTAGCTAGCCATCTTGCCCCTGGAATCGCATCTCTGCTTCCTGAGTGTTGGGTTACAGATGGCTGCCATGATTGCCTCGCATTTATGTGGATTCTGGGGTTCTGAACTTGAGTTCTTATATTTGGGTGGAAAGTACTTCACCTGCTGAACCGTCTCTCCAGTCCCTACATGCGTTTTTAGGATTAAAATCTTTGGACCATTTGGGCTGGTGTGATAACTTGGTGGATAAGGCCCTTGCTATGAAACCTGATGTCCTGAGTTCAATCACGGCGACCCACATTGTGAAAGGAGGGAGACAACACTTGAGGATGCTTTCCTCCTGCCTCCAAATGCACACTATGACCCATGCATGCCCTCCCACACAAATACATAAATAAATGTAAATGTTTAAAAGCAACTGGACCATTTTCACTGGAATGGGAGTGGTAGAGTGTTCACCTGGCTTGTACAAAGCTCTGGATTTAATCCCAGCAGCAAGAACAATTGACCGTTTAAATAATGTTGGGGATTGCTTGCCCATCTTAGGTGCCTTGGGCATGGACATCCACAGTGCCTTTCTCTCCTGTCCCTGGGACACTTGTGGGAACAGGTGTGAGCTTTGATCTCATTGATTCAGTCCATGAGTTCCGCAGCTGGAGATGTAGACCTGTAACACTAATGGCCACGCCACGCCAGGGCTTTGCCCTGGATGGATCCTGGCCTCCTGACTGTGCTGTTCTCTCCCTACTTCTACTATCTCAGCTGTGCTGGGGTTCAAGTTTGGCCAGAGTGCCATGGGCATACCACCCATCTCCCTATGCCTGGCATTAATGAATTCCATCAGGAAGGAAACAGTGTGTGTACTCATGCCACTCAACGTGCTGGCTGTTAACATGTTTGGTCCCCAGGCTGTACCTTATTTTGCCATATCACATCAGGAAGGCAGAGCCATCTGGTTTACCTAGAAACAACTGAGTAGAACAGTATTCTATGAGTCTGGAAGTGTGAGTTCAAATCCCAGCTCTGCTACTTCCTGGCTGTGTAACCATTGGCAGATCACATAACCTCCATATAACTCCATTTTTACATTGTCAAGTAAAGCTGACGTTAACCTCATAATGGTGTCACGTGGCTTAAATGAGATGAAGTCCTTAGTGCAGTGACTGTGGCAGACAGTAGGGAGTGATACACACTGCAGTGACTGTCTTCTCTGCTTCCCTCCCTGGAGGCTCATATAATCATCTTGTAAAAGCTGGTGTCTATTTCAGGCACAAACTCATCCCACCAGTGGACCAGTTTCTCAATGATGGATGTTTGAACACTCCGGAGGAACTGGAAGGAATGTATGTGTGTGCCAGTGTATGTGTATGGTGTGTATGAATATATGTCAGTGTGTGTGTACCTGTGAGTATGTGTCTGCCGGTGTTTGTGGTATGTGTGAGTGTGTGTATGTGAGTGTGTGTGCCTGAGTATGTGCACCAGTGTGTGTTTTGTATAGTTTTGAGACAAAGCCTCTCTACCAAGCTCTGGCGGTCCTGGAACTCACTCTGTAGATCAGGCTGGCTTCAACTCACAGAGATGTGCTTGTCTCTGCCTCCCGAGTGCTGGGATTAAAGGTGTGTGCTAGCAGTGCCTGGCCCACAGGGATCTTCTTGCTTCCACCTCTGCAGTGCTAGGATCACAGGAGAGTACCATGGCACCCCTCCTTTTTTTAAAATGGAGGTGTTAGGGAATCACAGCATTTTACCATCCCCCATTTCTGATTTCTTAAATAGCACTTATAATTGCTATCATGTATGTGTGTCTATGAATGTGATGTGTGAGTAAATATGGGCATGAGTGTGCCACGGTGCGGACATGGGGGTCAGAGGAAAATTCTTGGCAGTCAGCTCACCCACGGAGTGCTTTTATCCACCGAGCCATCTGGCTGGACCCAGGTTGTTTAACCACGTCTAAATTCCTCTGCAAGGCAGGAGTCAGGCAGCAAGGAAAGCTGTGCACACCATGAGGACCTGCCTGGCCGTGGTGAAACCCTTTCTCCAGCCTTTGCCCAGGAGAAGAATCATGACCCCCATCTTACAGCAGAGAAAACCGAAGCACAGAGACCACAAGATTTGGCCAAGATGCAGACAGAGAAAGCAATGGAGGCTCAACTCTGAAACCCAGGGCCTTTGGTTTTAAAATATGGCCTTGTTCCACTAAGATGTCCTGTTTTGCTGTCTGGAGCAGTGTGGTCCTGGTGTCACTAGAGAAGGGCGGAGTGTAGAGAAGGATGGGCCTGGAGGAAAGGGTGGTTTAAGTCACAAGTGCCCACAAAGCACCTTTTAAATGAGCCACCAGAGGACCTGACTTCTGTGACCCTCTCTACCTTGCCCCACAATACCTGTTTGCTTTCTGCATGAATGGTTGGATGCATCCCCATGCGGGGTGTCCTCCCCATGGGACACTTGGAAGATGCCATCTCACCGAAGCAGATGACAGCACTCAGAAGGCAGGGCCAGAGTGGAGGGACTCTGGTGAAGCTGTGTTTCCATCTCCCAGGGAAGGTGGGGACCACCAAGCTGAGGAAGAAGAAACTCTGGCCTGGTTGCCCTGCAGGGGAACAGGCAGAATGCCAGGGAACCAGCAGCAGATGGAAACCCAGGCTGGAGGAAGTTACTGGGGAGTTAGGAGCCCTGAAACCCCTCACAAAGGTCTGTGGGGGGGGGTGTAGGGGGGTTGCTCATAAGCAAGAAGCAAAGAGGAAGCCCAGGGGCCTTTGGTACTCTGGCTCAAAAATCCTGACCCAAGCTCAGAGCAAGGGGCTGGGACATTCCAGATGGTGGCCTTACAGACACAGGGGTGAGGAAGAATAGGGTAGGGATGACCTTCATCAATGTCACAAGAACTCCACTCAGGGACAGGGAGCCAAGACCTCTGACCGCCTCTCCCCATCTCTGTCTTCTGATCCCTAAAGATCCATCATACCGATCAAGTCACAGGCAATGTGTGCTCAGCCCTCCCCTCTCTAGCCACAGAAGACAGCTGAATGGGGGGAAATAATTAGAAAATAAGAGCGAAGGTGGGGTGGGGTAGGGGAGATGCATGGGTCGGGGGAGGGGGGAGATTTCCAGAGGGGAGCACGATACGGCTTGGAGTGGTTGGCTGGAGATAACCAACAGATGTGATCCTGCAGATAAGCGTAGCAACTTAGATAAATCTCAGGCTTTGGAACTGGTCGCCTGTATCCCCTCTCCTCCTATCTGCCTCTTTTCAATTTTATCTCTGAGCCAAGGAAGGGGGAGGGGGAGGGGGAGGGGAGGGCAGGGGGCTCAGAGGGGTGATGTGGCAGGAGGAGGGAAGGGCATGGAGGGGGCCAACTTCATCTTCGGGGGGACCTTGGCTTTTCTTTTTAATGTGTTTTTCCCAGAAGGTGGGAAAATGCCAGCACACACCCGGAGAGCTAGAAGGCGGCCTATGTTTTTTAAAAAGCAGCGGACAAAAAAATCAAAATATTTGAAAATGTATTTCATGGTAATTATGTCATATTTCATGGGCTGGTGCCACTACTGAAAGAGAGGCTGAATGCCTTAATTTGTATAGAAATTGTAATCATTTGTTCATTTCAAGGTGAAAATTGCATTTTTTAATTTAAATTGTATCCTGCGTGATGGTCTATTATCTAGTAAAATTGTCCCCATGTATGAATGGTGCCATTGCAGCTGCAATGCTTGTCACAAATCCACTTATATTCATAAAAAGCAGGTGGACATCTCGGGGAAATGCAAGCTCTGCCCATGTGTGTGCATGCGGAAGCGTGTGCACCCTGTGGCCCCTCACACTCGTCTCTGACTCCTCTCTCCTCCACCCTGCCCTCACTTCCACTTTGCATATCTGGAGGTGCTGCTATGCCAAGCAAATGACAACCGCTTGTCATAAAGCACAAGGTCCCGCCTTGTACCTGGGCCTGGCAAGTCTCTGACTCTAGAATCCACTGTGTTTTCCATTGTGGGCTTTCTGTACCTCACTTTATTTTTCTGGGCCCAAATGGTAAAGAGCCCTAATGCTTCAAGCCAATTCCCTTTGCCACTGGCTAGCTGTGGGATCACACACAAGGTCTTTTCTCTGAGTGTGCACTGTGTGTGTGTGCATTGCACACCTGCAGTGTGTGCGTGTGTGTGTGTGTGTGTGTGTGTGTGTGTGTGTGTGTGTGTGGGACGAGGTAGACATCGGTCATTTTCTTTAGTAGTGCATGTGTGAGCAGGTGTGTGTGTGTACAGGTGTGTGTATGTGTGTGCAGGATGTGTATGGGTACATGCACAGGTGTGCACAGTGGTGTGTATGTATGTACAGGTGCGTGTAAGTGTGTTTATGCTCACATGTGGAACTCTTAGGTGTATGTCCTCTTCTGCTGCCTTTTATGGGGTCTGGGAAGCGAACTCAGGTTGTTAGGCCTCTCTGAAAGCCTCTCTCTGCTGGGCCATCTCTCAAGCCTTCCGTTTTATTTTTTGAGACACTGACTCTGGGATCACAGGTGTATTCCAGCACACCCCACTTTCACATGGGTGCTGGGGGTCTGAGCTCAGGTGCTCAATGCTTGCGCAGCAGCAGGTGGGCTAAGCCACCTCCCCAGACTTCTCAACTGCTTTACGACTCACTTCCTTTTACTTTAAAAATGGGGTGACAATGACATTTATGGACACACATCCTCCTGACACTGCCATACAGCCAGGGAGCATTTTTTTTAACTGCTAGAAAACAAGCCATGCCCATATGATGGCTCACACTGTCTATCACTCCAGGACCAGGGAATCCAATACCCTCTTCCGGTCTCTACAGGCATTGCATCCGTGTGGTGCACATACACGAAGATAAAACTCTCATACACATAGGGGAAAAAATTCAAAGGAGAAGAAAGTGTTGCTGGTTCACAGCTTGCTCCTGGGCCTCTGGTGGTGAAGTTGAACAATAGCTATAAGACAGCCTGGCCCACAAAACCTACAATATTTTCCACCTGGCTCCTCCGGAAGAATTTGCCAGCCCTGAAAATAAGTCAAGCAAAGGACTTAGACAAGTTCCAGCCCTTCATGTAAGAGGGTTGGGATGTCAGGAAGAAAACCAACCCTGCAGAGTGATATGGCGGGTGCTACAAGTCAAGTTCATTCAGAGCTGTCCCTCACTTACTCGTCAAAAGTGTACACAATTTCTTTGAGGATTTGGATCCCACACACCCCAAAAGAACTCTACTCAGAATTTAAAAAAAAAAAAAAATCCCTGTCACTTGTTTATTCAAGGATGTCAGAAGGTACTCTGGACCAAGAAGTACATTCATCTAGTCTGAATTTCAGCTGCCACCTGCAAAATGGGTCCCTTCAGCAGAAGTGATGAAAAATGTCCTAATGTGACCAAAAAACAAAAACAAAAGCAAAACAAAAACAAAAAACATAAACAAACAAAAAAACCCAAAAAGTCAACCCCCCCAAAACCCTCAATATATGAGCCTCTGGGGGTTATTCTCATTCATACCACCATGGATAGTGATGGTAATGGCGGTGGCGGTGGTAGTGACAATGATGATCTCATGAAAATGTGAAATACTAAATCCCACATATGACCTCCCTCCTCTCTTCAGACAGGCTTGTCTCCATATGACAATCACTTTTTATAACATAAATCAGATTGCAATCACCTCTGAAACCCTTTGGGACTGTCTCACACTGTCTCCCCTTGTCACTCTTCCCTGAAACCCTTTGGGACTGTCTCACACTCTCTCCCCTTGTCACTCTTCTGGTCTTTCATTACAAATGAGTGACTGGCAGGTGGAGTGAGTGAGTTTGTAGAAATTTGTCTCAGAATTGTAAGACTCAGCTCCATTCTGGTTATTCTGAGACCCTGGATGAGCCCTTTGTGCTGTCGGGGCCTTTGAGCTTGGTATCTTTTGGATGACCTTCATGGTCCTGTGATACAGGTCATGACACAGTCACTTTTACAGATGAGCAGATGTAGTGAGATATTCGCTCTGTCTGCACTTGTTGCACTGACCACGCCCACTGGAGGTGGGAACAGGTGCAGACATGACCTGGGGGAACTAGGTCTAGGGAAGGGGAACTAGGAGCTCTCTCTTGCTTCCTGGAACGGAGACTGAGGGCATCTGGGGGCATCCTTGGAACTGGAACCTGCTGGCATTCATCTGTCTCTGTTGTAAGTTATTTCTCCCCGAATAAACATATATTCAGCCTATCTGTTTTCCCTGACCCTTATTTTTCCACCATAAGCAGGGGTCTTGGTAGAGTGAATCCCAGTGCAGGGCTACCCAGTGTCAAATAAGACATGGCAGAGAAGTGGCCCCACCTGGTCCCAAAGTCACAATTCTTGCTGCTCCTAACTCCAATCCCAGACCTCTTCCTTGTCTCCAGGTTGGGCTCACAGCACATCCACTTGCTGAGACATGCCAGACCTGATGCCCTTGTTCTGCAGAACCATCTCCCATCCCTATTCCTAGGCTGACTGCTCAGACTGCAAGAAGACCAGTGTAAGGCCGTGTGTCTGACTGAAAACAGGCACCCTGCCACACCCATTTGTCCCCAGAAAGAACCTGACCGACTCTGGTCAAGTGGATATGGAGCCTACTCCTTCCTGACCTCCCTCAAAACACTGCAGCATGAGTTCTAATTGGTCTTAATAAAATCTCGGGTCAGGTATAGGAAAAATGCTGAAAGATCAGAGAGACAAAGGAGCAAGCCACAGCCAAGCCTTACCTCACCAACTTCTCAGATGAAAAGAGAGCAAGCTCCCATCTCCTCCCTGACTTATCACCACCTCTCCCCACCCAGCCTTCTCACTTCCTGATTCCTCCTCCTAGGAGCAGGGATTAAAGGTGTGTGCCACCACTGCCTGGCCTCTACGGTTAACTAGTGGCTAGCTCCTCACTCTGATCTCCAGACAACCTTTATCTGTTAGAGCACAAACAAAATATCACCACATCCCCCCCTTTTTGTCAAAAATTAAAAAGAAGGTTACAACTAACATAAGGAAAACTATATACAATAAGTACAATAACTATATACAATATATACAGGCAATAAATACATCAACAATGTCTACTCCATTTTTATTTGAAAAATTCAGGGGAAATACTCCAGTATCTGTCTTATCTTGATGAGTCCAAAGGATTGTACCTAATTCACCTTCTATAGTAATTAGCATTATCAAAACTATCTTTTTATGTCTCTCAACCTTGTGCTTTTTTTAGTGCATTTCTTTAGGTAACAAGGAAAACTATAGCTATAACTATAAAGTCTTCGACTTCATCGCAGACTTGAGAAGGAAATAATATTACTCGAGTAAGCAGGAAGTGCAAGCAAGGCACTTGCAAAAAAATGTGAGAAATGACAGGAACAGCTGACCACCTGGACACTCACCCAAGGTTCCTCTGCAACGGGGCATCCGTCTTCAGCCTACAGGCCTGGCATGTCTGACAGACTTTTCTGTGAAGCAGGATATTCTGAAGGGCTGTCCTAACTTGTCTTGGCAAAGTCTGGCAGTCCTTTCTTTTGTGTTCTGCTTGTTCAATTTGGACAGCATACTGTCGAGGTAAGAGCACTTCCTTGCCCAGTGGCTAACTTTGCCACAAAGAAAGTAAACTCCATGTGGAGTTTGATGCCCATCATCTTCTCTGAAGTAGATTGGTGCTGCCAGGAGCAGACATGTCTCATTGTCATTAAAAAAAAAAAAACAAAAAAAACAAAACCAAAACCAAAACAAAACAAGAACCTATGTTATTAAAACATCTTAAATGCTATATTCTGTAGATCTCTGAAGTGTTTGAAGATGACCTGCCAACTAAAATATATCTCTGTTTGACCTTTAAAACATAGTTAATATGACTACAAGTTCAATTTAGCTGAGAGATTGCTAACTTGCATTTCCTTATTATCCTAGATAGTTGGTAATAATAACTTAAAAGTGCTAAAAATTGGCATTATATTGTTTAATAAGTTGCATAGGTACAATACCTTGAGCAAGATTAAAAAATGTATGTATAGTATATTCTAACAAAAATAATCTTGGATTTGTAAAATATTTAAAACTGCTACTTACTTTTTGTTTTAAAAAGTTAAGTTTGGAAGAGACAAGAACTTGGTCTCTCTTTGGCTGAGAAGTTGGCAAGGTAAGGTGTGGCTGTGGCTTGCTCCTTTGTCTCTCTGATCTTTCAAGATTTGCCCCTATATCTGACTCCAGGCTTTTATTATTAAGACCAATTTTCTTTTGTTTTGCTTTGCTTTTCTTTTTTAAGCAGAGTGTCTCTGTGTAACAGCCCTATCTGATCTGGAACTCACTCTGAAAACCAGGCTGTCCTCAAACTCACAAATATCTGCCTGCTTTTATATCCCAAGTTCTGGGACTAAAGGCATGTGCCACTATCCCCAGCCCCTACACTCATTCTAAAAAATCATTTTAAAAGGAAGCAAGTGAATCTAATCAAAGTACAATGAGTCTCATGTCTGAAACTTGCATAACAAACCTATTAGTAATAATAAAAATATATTTAAAAAGGTTCTGGTGAGATGGCTCGTGGTTAAAAGAACTAGTGATGGGAGATGTCATTCTGTAAATATGTTTCTTGTATTGGTTAATGAATAAAGCACTGTTGGCCAATAGGAAATGAAGATAGGAGGGCCAAAGAGACAAGGAGGAAAGAGGAAGTAGTAAGGAGGAGTCAGCATGGAGAGCCTAAATAGTGCAGCATGCTGGGCCCGTCGCTCTCCGATAAGATGACCACGTGGAAATACTTAGATAAGTAGAAATGGGTTAATCATTAAGACAGAGCTAGCTGGTGGAATTAGTAACTGGCCAACAAAATTGTATCAAATACAGAGTCTCAGTGTGTTAATTGGGGGCTGGCGTGGCAGCGGGTCCAGACCAGGCAGGACCAGACCAGGTGGGCTGGCGGAAAACTAGCTACATATTGGCGCCAAACCTGCTCATAACAAACTAGTGTGAGACTGAAGAAATGAGCTGAATCTCCAGAACCCACACAAAGGTGGGAGGTGAGAACCAAGTCTACAATGTTGTCCTCTGACCTCCCTGTGTGTTCCCTGGAGTGCGTGTCCCCTCAATAATTGTAAAAAATAAATGAAATTTAGAACTGTTTTGCTGGGTGGTGGTGGCTCACACCTTTAATCCACACATATGAGAGGCAGAGGCAGGTGGGTCTCTGTGAGTTCAAAGCCAGCCTGGTGAGCTCCAGGACAGTCAGTGCTACACAGAGAAACTCTGTCTTTAAAAAACAAAATAAATAAATGGTAAAATAAAATCAATAAATGAACTAAAATATATTGAAATAATTTAAGGGCTAGGGACATATCTTAGTGGCTTTTGCCTACTGTGCATGAGGTCCTGCATTAGACTCTTAACTCCTAAAGAAGCAAACAAAAGCCACACAAAACTCACAAAATGTAACAACCCAAAATGAGGAAACAAAGATACAAACAAAAGCAAGTTACAGAGAGTGACATAGTGGCAGGCCTAAATCCAATTCTGTTAGTTATTGTATTAAATATAAAAGGCCTAAACAGATCTTATAAGGCAGACCTTGACAAAACTGCCGTAAGAAATCTGTGGAGTAGCTATTTAATCACATTCTAGAAAGTTTACTAGAGTGTGTGCTGTCCAGCTCTTTGCCATTTAATATTGATCTAGTTTTTTGAAAGTTACTTGCTTTTTTGTGTGTGTATGAATGTTTGCTTTCATGTATGTATGTGCACGCAATGCCCACAGAGGCCAGAAGAGTGCACCAGATCTTTAGGAACTGGAGTTACAGACAGTTGTGAGCAGCCATGTGGGTGCTGGAACTGAACCCTGGTCCTCTGAAAGAGCAGCCAGTGCTCTTGAGTGATGAGCCGTCTCTCCAGCCCTTTTGACCCAGTTTTTATGAATCTGTGTTATGTGTGACTTTCTTGGTGGCATTACTTCCCATCTCAGGTGATTCCCAAATGACCCTCAAAAGAGGGAAACCCTTAAGGAACATGCCTATGACTTGTTCTGTTCTCTCCTATTCCGTTCTCTCTTCTCCTCACCTTCTACCCCTAGGCAGTTGTATCATAAAGCAAGCAGAGCAAGCCAGTAAGCAGCACTCCTCCATGGCTTCTGTGTACGTTCCTGACTCCAGGTTCCTGCTCTGAGTTCCTGTCGTGACTTCCCTAGATGATGGACTACGAGCTGTAAGATGGAATCACATCCTGCCCTCAAGTTGCTTTTGGTCAAGGTATTCTATCAGAGCAATAGAAACAGTAACTAAGATACTGGCCTTCTTCACAGGCCCCGGAACAAATATAGTCAGACCTGTAGGTTCTAGTGTCTCCTGTCCTCTGTGGGAGTTTCCATTATTACACAAGTTAGATATCCAGACAGTACTCATTGAGCATCTCATAAGCTCTGAGCTCAGCAGAGCTGGGACCCTGACTGAGGACCTGGGCTATGGTGGTCAAGCATGGTCTCACATGAAGGTTTCATAGAAGAGAACCAGATTTACAAGTTCACTTGGGAGTTGGAGGGGTTCTCTTCCTGTCACTATAGGAGGGAGGTCCTTGCTTCCTTACTGTTGTACAAGGTGAGTCTCAGTTTGTAGAGATAGCCATTTCTATCCATGTGACCTCTCACTGATATTTCTTTATAGCTCGTAGGGGACCCTCTCTCCAGCCCATCATGATGGAGACCTCAGGATCTTGAGAGTGAGTTTCATTGTGTGTATTCATGTGTGTGCATGTTCTTGTATTTGAGTGCACATACATGTGCAGGTGAGCATGCATGTGAAAGGCACAGGACAGCCTTGGTGTCATACTTCAGGCACTGTTCACAACCTTTTGAGACAGCCTGTCACTGGGACTCACCAAATGTGTATTAATTACTTGTCTGTTGCTATGCTGAAACACATTGACAAGAAGCGAGTTGGGGAAGAAAGGGTTTGTTTTGGAGGGCAGGTTGCCCTTGAACTGTGAGCAAATGCATTCTTCAGTTGTTGTCAGCTATGGAGTTGCAGTGACCCGAAAAGCCACTAGAAGAGCATCTGTGTCTGTATAGAGCTGGGGATTGGACCCAGGGCTTGGCACATGCTAGATAAATGCTCTACCACCGACGACACTCAAGCCACATTTCTTTTAAGCCATCTTGTTATACAGATGTTAAGCCATGTTGTTTTGAGGCAAGAAGCTCTTACCAGGGGCAGAGCAGATGCAGGTTGTACTCTTGGGCTTCCCAGCCACCAGAGCCATGGTGCAAATCAATGCCCACTCTTTCTAATTTTTTACTTTTTTTTTCCCTATTACATGTGTGTATGATGTATATGTGGATGCATGTGTCACAGCATGAGTGTGGGGGTCAGAGGATGACTTTGTGAAGCTGCCTAATGCCTTTCTGGACTCTGGGAGCAAACTCAGGCCTCCAGGTGTGACTAGCAATCATCTTTACTTGCTAAGCTGTCATGATGGCCATGGCCACTCTATACATTTCCCATCTTGAGTAGCAACAGAAGGAGGACTGAGATTCTATGTAGTGGTTGTAAACAGTGACAAGGAACACCCCGACACCCACACACCTGCTGCAAGCTGTTGGTGTTCAAAGCTAGCAAACCATGGCATTGTTGGTTATAGCTCTGACACACAGGGACAGAGTGCATTTCTGTTTGAATGTCGGGAAAGTGGCTAAACTCTGACCACACAAAAGGGACTTGGGCCTAAGGGTGAGGCCTGATCAAAGGAACATACTTCAATTTTTTTTTTTTAAAGAAGAGGCAAGTAAGGTAGTGGAGGTTTGAACCCACTCCCTGGGGCCTCCAGGGAATTTCCTTAGCCCCACTCCCAGCAACAGCTGTTCACATGGCTGGGATTATAAAAGCGTATTTCTGCCAAGAGTAGGTCCCATAGCCTGGAGGGGATAATGGAGCACCAGAGACTCTTCGGAAGACCACTGTGACGGTCTGAAAGAAAATGGCAGCCAGCGGAAGTGGCACTATTAGGAGGTGTGACCTTGTTAGAGCATGTGCGGTCTTATTGGAGGAAGTGTGCCTCTGTGGGTGTGGGCTTTGAGGTCTCCTATGCTCAAGCTACACCCAATGACACAGTGCCTGTGGGTCAAAATATAAGACTCTGAGCTCCCTCACCAGCACCATGTCTGCCTGCATGCTACCATGCCAACCTCTGAAAATGTGAGCCACCCAAATTAAATGTCTTTTTTTTTTTTCCTTTATAAGAATTGCTGTGGTCATGGTGTCTCCTTACAGCAATAGAAACCCTATCTGAGAAAACCAGATATGCAGCAGTTGGGACTGGGCTAGTGTCTGTCTGGGTATCCTTCCCACCTCAGAGGTTTTGTGTGTCTGCTAAGTAACCTCTTGTCCCTTGTTAGTCAGCTTCATCCATGGGAAAGGCTTGGGAATGGACTCACCCTAAGGTGAGTATGGCCAGGGAGACCACCCAGACTGTGTCTTATGCAGCAGTATCGCTGAAATAGCTGACAGATACAAATATATGTCCAATGCCTATCTTCTTTTTCTTCGTGAATGGAAATCTGATTTTATGCTAGGTATCAGTGTGTCCTCTTGAAGGCCATTCTGTTTTCCATGGGTCACAGACAAAGATTGTCATGGAAAGAATGACCACTAAGAACACTTTCTAGGAGTGAGTCAAGGTGTTCTCTGGGTCCCTGAAGGCAAGATCTGTGTCTTGGCATCTTACAATTCCATTTCCCAGCCCTGAAGATGGACAACTCTGAGCTGTACCAGCACACTGAAGGCTGCCTTCATGCCCAGTCTTTGGCTCAGAGGATCTCCATGGTAACCTGGGAGGTCCTTAGACATCATCTAGCTAGCTTTCTAAAACACATGGAGATCCAGTCCAAGGGAATATGGAGAAAATGGCCTCAGGCCCTACAGTCAGTCTGATGCAGAGCTGAGGCTAGAACTTGGGAGGCCTTGATCATCTCCAAATCTTAACTGGGGGTTAAGGGCGCCTGTTGGCTGCAGTTGAAAGCACCACTTACAACATTAAGGGTGTGTATGGGGCTCCACACAAGGACTCTGTGGAGAAGGTACTAGGTAGCTTCCATCTGATCTCAGGCCTGGGACATAGTCAGCCTCTTTTGAAGTCTTGTTCTGAAGAGCTTGACGCTGGCTAGATAGGTTCAGGTCAACCTGTGCCACTCCCTCCCATTTCTAACTACCACACAATCCTTTTCTGTTCAGCACCTTGAGGTAGCATGGACTCCCCAGGCATTTGGCCAGAGAGCACACACACTACATCTGCCGCTGCTCTTAGGGAAACAGGTTCTTCTGAGTTCTGTCCTAGGCAGAGTGAGAGCCACCACTGAGCCAACTCTGAGCTCAGCATTTGCTCAGAGTTCCTCCATTCTCTGCCTCTAGGCTTCTCCCTGAGCCCACAGAGATGCTTCAGTAGCTGCCTCTGTTGATCTGAATCCATCTGTTTTGATATTTATTAATGCCAAAAGAGCATACACAGTGTGCCAACAGCTGCTTGGTATTGGGGGGGGGATGTCATATGCAATGAGGGTATGTACCCCACTCCTGGTACCAAAGGAGACATGATGTGTGTCAAGTGCACAAAGGGAGGACTCGTGATGTTAATCCTTGGTTGTCAACTTGACTATATCTGGAATTAACTAAAACCCAAGTGTGTGGGTACAGCTCTGAGGGATTTTCCTTGATTTATTTGAAGTGGGAAGACCCGCCATAACACTGGATTCTTTTTGGTGGGAAAATCCACCTTTAATCTGGACCACACCATCTGGTGGCAGCCAATATAAAGGACGTGGAAGCAGGAAGTTTTGCTTTTTCCCTTTTTACCCTCACTCTCACTGGCAAGTTCCTTCCTTCAATGGCATTAGAGCCTGAAGACCAGCTGAGACATCCAAACTTGTGGATTGAAAACAAATGGCTTCTTGAACTTTCCATTGGGAAAAATACAATGTTGGAATAGTTAGACCACAGCCTGTAAACCAGTCTAATAAATCTCTCTCTCTCTCTCTCTCTCTCTCTCTCTCTCTCTCTCTCTCTCTCTCTCTCTCTCTCTCTGTGTGTGTGTTCCATCAGCTCCATTTCTCCAGCAAACCCACCAATGCAGAGTACAAGAGAAACATTCCCACACCAACCCATTGTGTGCCCAGACATCCTGGTCTCCAGTCATAGGACGGCAGTCAATTGAGGTTACAGAACCTTCACAACATTGTTTTTTAATTTCTTTTAATGTATAACAGTTATGCCTGAGTTACAGAGGCAGCGCTTACAAGCAGCAGGTAGTTAAAGCAAATACCAGTTTGTCTTTCTAGTCTACTACTCCATATAGCTGAATAAATTATGGTGCGATTATATTTAGACACCCGCCCACACGCACACATCCCACTCACACCCCTCATACACACACACACACACACACACACACACACACACACACACACTCACTCTCTTTGTGCGGAGGAAAATGGCTGAGTCAAATGATGAAGCAACAATGTTGCGGTTTCTAGAAAGAAGGAATGTTCTCCAGCAGTATGGGTATTTTCCCAGTAGGGGGCACCCCCAGTCAATGTAGACAGGAGCAACATTCAGAACGCAGGTGTCTAGAAGCATTTCAACAGGGCAGCCCGAGTCCCCCCATCTGGTCTTGGCTTGGTGTGTCTGCAGGAGGTGAGGATGCTTGTGTATCCTATACAGGGTCTGATAGAGAGAGAGATGTGTCCAGGAGCCTGGGGGTGGGGGCACCAGCCTCATAGAGGATCTACACGACGTCTCTGTAGTTGGTCACTGGGGAGTCCCTCGGCAAGGCCCAGCTCCACCTCCTAGAGTATTCTACCAGTTCCACACAAAACAGTACTGGACCCAGCAGGAGCACGTCAATCCAGGCTCCGTTCCGGACCACAGCCACTTCTTGCTGCAGAGCTGCCCCTCTCTCTTGTCTCCCCAGCCAGCCCCTCCCCTCATTCTTTTCTCCTACTCTCTTCTTCCCAATGTCTGTTTCCTCTGCTCCTTCCTGCTCCCCCAAAAGAAGGGCAAAGGTAAAATGAGCACAAAACAAGAGAATAGAAGCTTGATTCTTACCACCATCACTTTCATCTTCATAGCAAGAGAGAAATACCAAATTGAGGGGACGATGACAAAAAAAGAAAAAAGAAAAAAATATGAGCGAACCCAAGAAAAGCTGGAACACATAATCCAAAGCACAGAATGAGCAAATCCCTACAGATGATCCCTGGCACTAGAACAACACACACTGTGGGGGTTTCTTTCCCTTCCTTTTTTTTTTTTTAAGTATATAGATTTATATATAAAAAGGCAATATTCTATAAACGAACAGCACGACACCACATTTCCAACTAACATACATGAGTTCAGAGGGGCCTCCACAGAACCAGTAGCTACTTGAGGTGACGTGGAGAGTGACCCTCTTATCTTGCTATTGACTCTATATACAGGGATGAGGGGTGTTTCTGGTCCGGCCTGGCTGACTGGAAGTCAGGTCTCCTAGGCTGTGGTCAACCCCAAAGGGAGAGAGAGAGGCCTGGTGCCTCTCATCTAACAGACATCACCTCTCTGGTGAAGCTGCAAGCTGCCCAAACAAGGCTGAGCTTTACAGACCAAGGTGGGCAGATGCACAAAAACGTGAGATGCAGAGGGGGTCAAAACCCCTTGGAATGCAAGTCCAATTTTGTACCAAGACGGCAGCTTGGGGAACATTTAGAGGCATTGAAGGGAATGAGAAGTCATTTTGCTTTCTCCCAAGCAGGCCTTGGTTGCATTTACCCTAGTGAGTAGATCATTGTGATTGGTCCAAGCATTGGAATGTTGTTCCCTGGGCTGGGGCTGGGCCCTGTGGATATCACCTGCTTGAGGTCCCTGATCCTGAATCATACTGGGTGGAAGGAGATTCAGAGGCATCCAGAGCCAGGCTTCCAGGGTGCAAGGAATGTGGAGGAAGATGCATTTGGTCTTCTGACAGGGGCACTTGCTGCTGTGAGACCTACAAAAGGGGAAACCGGGTGTCCAAGGGGCAATGCAGCTTTCCTCTAGTCCAGACCTTGAAGAGCCCAGAAGTCTCTTCTCTTGAAACCTGGACTGAGCTGTTGAGCTCCACTTGCCTGGTGTTTGATGACACTGGAGAGTCTGTTTGTTCCATTATTAATAGACATCTCTAAACCACAGATACAAGCCACCCTAGTCATGGCCCAGGACAGGCCATTTCTAAAGATGAGAAATAGATGTACAACGGTCACATGTTCATGTAGACAAGTGTCCCAGTGTCTTGCCAGTTCAGCTCCCCAGGCAGAAGGAAATCAGTTGGGGCTACTGAGCAGCTGCCCCTCTTTCTAGGAATGTCTTGCTGGCTGAGGGCAGGAGGCATGGATTGGGCCAGCAGGTGACTCATGTACAGGTAAGAATGAGCAGTCAGGCCCAGTGTTCGTGGGTTGGGTGCTGTGACATCCTAGCACTTGATGAAGGTGGTCCGAGTGTAAATTATAATGAGGAATGGGGTAAAGATGGGTACAATTTTGATAAATAGAGGGTTATGAAGAGCTCCAGGGAGAACTGGGGAGCCTGAGCAATCCATTCCCCCCAAAACCCAGCTCTAAAAGAGGGTAGAGTGCAAGGAAGCCCCTGGAGTGCTTAAGGAAGGTGCCTTGTCCTCTTTGCTGGGACTTTGGGCGTCTTCCTCTGCCCAGGGGTGGTGGCTTAAAAACAGTGCCCCAAAAACACTGTGCTTGGTGAGGCGACAGAAGCCTCCTGACTGAGAGCAGCCAACACTGAAAAATGCCACTCTGGAATCGACAGGGACATGGCCTTCCACCGAGATGCCAAGGAGACTGAAGCATCTTCTGGGGGGAAGAGGGGGTAGGACCATCGGTTCTGCCTGGTCTGAGAAGGCTCTCTGCATCCAGTGGCATCAAAAGCCTTACGTGCTGGGAGAATGAGGCCCCTTTTCAGAGGACCAGCATGCATGAGGTTCCCAGCTGCCAGCGCGATGATGCGCACAACTCCAGCAGTGTGGACTTGAAAACTGAAAGCCCTCAGACCCTCTGAGCCTGCCTTGTGCCTCCTTATGCCTTAAGATCTTCCATTCTCCTGCCAGTTGAGGAGACTGGCAGGTTCTATGGGCTCCCCAGGCCCTGGTGCAGTGGGCAAGCCTCGATTGGACTGCTGATGCTGGGCCTGGCATTCTGGGATAGCCCATGGCCAAAAACCTCTGCTTCCATGCCCCCTGCCCCCTGGTAGAATATCTTACTGGTCTCCTAACGGCCAGCAGGGGTGTATGGGGACAGTCCCAAAGGCCTCTGGATTCCTGGGCAAAACTGAGATGTTGCCTGCTTTCTACCGTGTCCAGTGAAAGGGGCTGCAGTTCTGATGCCAGGCAAGAGACCCACCCCTGTGAAGTCCACCTGCGCCTGCGGCCAGGGCACCCAGGACTCAGGGGTCAAGGACTCCAGGGTCTTGTCTTTGGCACCATTTTCCTCTGACGACCAGGTGCTCAGTTCAGCTTGAGCCCTGGTCTCTGTGCCGAGACAGGACCAAGGCCGTGACACTGAAAAATGGATGTGAGCTGGAGATCGTTGTAGGATGGATAGGAACCCATCTGGAGATGGGGCAGGGGGGTTGGTGCAGACCCAAGGCGCCACTCTGGTCACTGACCATGGGCAAATGACACTGGTTGTCTCCAGACGGCTGCCTGTGGGAAGGGGAGGGGTTCCTTCCTGGCCTTCTTCGACCCCAGGGGGCTGAGGGGACTGAGATGGGAAGGCTCAGGGGTTGGGAAGGGCTAGGCTGAGCCATTGGCTGGGGCAAGCCGCCCCAGGGGCCCTAGTAGGCCTGGCCTGTTTCCACAGGGAGAAGTCCTAGCACGGCGGAGTGTTCCCCAAGCTTCATGCGGCGCTGTGTGGACAGGCTCACGTTTTTGGCCAGGTAATCAACAGCAGCTGGAAAGAGAGGAGAAGCTTCTAGAAATTGAGGTTCTTTTCATGTATTCTTCCATATAACCATCATCATCTGTCCATCTGTACATCCATCCGCCATTCCATCCATTCTTCCAACCATTTATCCTTCTGTCCTCCCATCCATTCATCTGTTTCCTGTCTGTGGGGTTACCCATCAGTTTTAATATCCACCCATTTTCCACCCATCCATTATTCTGTCCATTCATCCATACACATATTCTCCCATCTATCTGACTGCCCATCTATCCTTCTGTTCTTCCATCCCACTCTTCATCTACCCACTCTTCTGTTCATTCATCCTCTTGTCCATCTGCCCATCTTTCGCTTATCTTCTGGTGACTAGTTTTCACTGGCAACTTGGCACAGCCTAGACTTACCTGAGAAGTGAGCACCAGTTGAAGAATTGTCTAGATCAGGTTGACTTGCAGGCATGTCTATGGGGAACTGCCTTGGATTGCTAATTGATAATAATCAACCCAGTCCATTGTGGTGACACCTTTCCCTGGGCAGGGGATGTTAAGCGGTGTAAGAAGGAAGAGACCTAACCTCTGCAGATATTTACTCAATGTTTATTGTTTTTCCAGCTCTGTTACTGGTTCCGGGAACAAGTACAGACACACACCCAACTATTCAGTGGAGAATTAAAGCTCCCTTCCCACAAGCCCTCTGGCTATCCAGGCCATGGAGAGGCTAGTGAGGCCTGCTGAGTGAGTCTATGTGGTACTGAGGATGAAGGTTCTCAGCCTGTGCCGGACTCTGAGTGCAGCAGGGCCTATGAGCCAAAGTGGCTTTGCAAGTGAGCCAAGGGGACCACCAGGAGGAAGAGTGGTGACCGAGACCCACAGCCCATCAGCTCCAGTGAAAACAGGCTGGATTGGTGGGGATGAGATGTGGACATGAGTGGTGATGCTGGCGGGCTTGGGGGCTGGGGGTTGTCCTCTGAGACCAGTAGAAATGAGAATATTTTCACAAGACATAGCATAGCATATTTTCACTGAGCATAGCATGAGTGTTGATACAGAACAATGCCTACCCATGCCCACTTGGGACACACACACACACACACACACACACACACACACACACACACACACACACACAGGCACACACGTCCATACATGCAAGCCATGTGTCCCTTGTGAGTGGGAACACCTATGCACACACAGGTCCCATGAATATAAGAGTTGACCTGAGGGAGACACAGGTGTCTGTCATATACAGCTACAACTGCTAGCATGCCAGCACATGGATCTGTCCTGGCTGCAGCTCTAGTAGAAGTCTGTCCTGACCAAAGCACTAGACAGACATGTGGCCAAGCCTCCCAGGGTGCAGGGCACTGCCTTCTAGGCAGGGCCTGTGACTGTAGCCAGTGCAGCTCTACGGGACCTCCATGACACAGAGGGCTTAGGAGGAGACAGGAAGATGTACATGAAGAGTCACAAGGCTCCCTGTCACCTGCCTTTCAGGGCTCCCCATAGCATCTCTGTGCTTCCCCAAGCTCAGAGCCTTCTGCATAAAGAAGGGCGGGGGTAAGTAGCTAAGAAGTGATGGACACTGCCTAATGGTTTGGCCAGGGAGGCTACCCAGACAATCTCAATAGCTGAGCTATGTCACATGGGGGCTCAAATGTCCTGGATTTAAATTCCATGACTGCCAACCTTGAGCGTGATCTGGGGCACAGCACCTCAGCCTCAATTTCCTTATTTGTATCATGGGATATTACAGCATCTGGACCAAAGAGCTGCAGGGAAGGTTAATAGACTCCACACACATAGTCTCTGAGGGTAGGGCGCATCACTTGTGAGCTCAGCCCCAGAATAAATGTGACTTTAGAAGTGGCATGGGGGGAGGGGTGGCCAAGGAAGTGGCCACATTCCTGGCCATGTGGTTTTGAGCAAATTGTCTTTCCTTTAGTTCTGTTTATTCATCTGCAAAGTGGGGACAATTACTTTTTAGACACACTGTCACAGAGGGCTCAGGACAACGCTCCCCCAGACTTCTAAAGGATGTGCAAACCTCCTGGGATCCCTTTGGGTCCCGACTGTGCCGGCCTCAGCTAGCCAGCCTCAAGGTGGGCAAGTGGAGGAAAGTCCTGTGATGAGCTCCTAGGCTTGAGGGGCTGTGATGTCACTCACTCCATCCCAGGCTCCCAGCTGGGAGAGCAGAGACAGCTGTGGGGTGTGGGGTTTCCATCTCTAGCTTTGGGAAGACCCTGCAACTCTGACCACACTGTCATTTCTCCTTGGAGTTTCAGGGTGCAAGGATCAGTGAGCCACCCTCTGGGGGGGGGGCGGGTGACAAGCTCAGAAAGGATAGAAGCAGAAGTTACAGAGAAGCAGCCCTGTGCTGTCCTGCTCCTAGCCCTGTACTGCTTTTTGCTCTCATTCCAGCTCTACAAGCCAGGCAGTGTGACTTTCCCTTTTCCCTGTTTGACAGAAGCTAGAACCAAGGTCCTTGGAGGCTGTAATTAAATAATAGGAGCTTCCTCCTATGCTTTCAAACCCCAGCCGCCTGGTGACAGCTCCTTAGCTTTGGGCCTCATCAGTGTCCCCTAGAGATGACCCTGACTAATGGCCCCCGGTGTGCACACGGCCCTCAGGACCGAGGTACTTTGCCCCCCATGCTCACATAGTCTCATTTCCACTTCAGGCAATGCCATGGCCTTACCAAGGGCACACATCACCTCAGGTGACCTTTCTTTTGTCACAGAAGGTAGTGGCCTACCTTTGCCCCCGTCTGTGCCATGCTGGGCTCTGACACTATCTCATTGGATGTACCTGCAGTGGGCTACGGGGTCTGTCACAGGGCAAAGACAGCAGCAAAGGCAGAGTCCACGCTTAGTTGGCACTGACTGTGTTCTAGGGGAACATGAGTTCTGTGCCTTAGGCGGGATGGTTCCCACTTCATGATGTGGAAACGGAACCCGGTACAGTGGCCAGTCCAGAGTTACACTCCACATGTGGCCTGGGGGAGCTTAAGTTGACACCCATGGAACTGAGGAGACGGCTTGATGGACAAAACTGTGCAAACGTTGAAAACTGGAAGCCAAGAACCCGTGCAGAAAAGCCAGACATGCTGGGATCTGTACTGGGGAGACAGACAGGCCTGCCTGGTGGCCTGCTTGCTAAGTTCCAGTGAGAGATGCTGTCGCCAAAACCAAAATGGACACTGTCTGAGCCTGACCTCTGACCTCCAACTGCACACACGCAAACACATCATGCACACACAAAGGATAAATAAAGACTTGTTTGTCTGGCAGCTCTGCCCATTCTGTGCCTCTCCCCTGGACACCCTCCCCCAGCACACAGTAGGAGCCTTCCCAGCCCCTCCTTGATGTAGGCAAGGACGCACTCAGAAGCCAAACTTTTCCTCTGACCCTGACAACTTCCGGAGCACCCTAAGGGCCAGCTGTAGGGCACGCTTGCCTCTTCCTAGGGTAGATCTAGCCAAGGGGCTGGCGAGAGGACAGGGAGGTGACGTTCCTTGTTAGGGACTCTGTCAACAGCCCTCGCTGTCCCTCTGTCCCTCCGTGTTTCCCTTCTCCTGCCTTACACCCCGCCTGGGCTCTGAACATCTCCAATTACATTAATCAGGAGTTGGCAGGAGATGGGCTAGGAATGCCAACCCGTAAACAAATCTCGGCCATCAATGCCTCGTCAGCGAGCAGCCCCAGAGGAGGACCCTTCTAGACACAAATTCTTATTAGAGTTGTCAGATCTATTAAAATTCTTTTCACACTCCTGCGTTCTATCAGCCCCATCATTAGTATGGCCCTGGCCTCTGGGAACACTGGGGCCATATTAATCTACCATGTGCCCCGTCACTGGCCTCCTGCCCCCACCCACTCCAGGGACGGCGAGAGATGGGCAGATGGATGGACATGGCCAGAGCTGGGAAATAGAGGTGTGAAGGTGTCCCTAGGAGATGGGGGAGGGTTCTGCTGCATGGGAGTTGGGTCATGTACTGGTTCTAAAGACACCTGAAAGTGGTATTTGAGGGCCCAGGATGCAGGCATGGCTACCTTGTCCATCAGTACTTCAAGCAAGCAACTTCTCCAGATGCCATTTCTGTAGTGTGCAGTGCAAATAGCCATGTATACAGCTCTGTGTGGCGACAGTGTCAATAGGATGTCAATTCCATAGTAGATGCTCAACTAACAATTGTTTCTCCTCCCTTCATGCGCATGCACTTAGCATAACTACGCCTTGACTCTACCTACGCTCAGTGGCACTCACATACATGAGTCTGCACATGGGAGAGCGTACACCAGTCAACACCATGTGTCTTGCACAAGATTGGTTCACCTGAGGTTAGAAAGCTGAGTCACAATGCCCCTGCTGTGGGACCTTGGGAACAATACTCTACCTCTCTGAGCCTACCAAGTGGAGGACCAGAAACTGTGAAAGCTGAGTGATCAAGGCAACAGGTGACAGCTGGGTCAGGACCAGTGTAGGGAAGTGTGTGCAAGACGTGTGACTTCCCAAGCTTATCAGGGAACCTGGCCTCATGTGTACTCAGGGATGTCAGCAGGTAGTTAGTGGGAATATGACATGCCCTTGGGCTTCTCCAGAATGTCAACAGCAAAAGATGTAGCATGATCGGGAACCTCTGAGACGATGTGTTCAGCCCCTGGCCCCATCCCGCAGGTGGGAAAGCTGAGGCTGGGTGTGTGTCTTGTCCTGGGGCATGTGGTGGCAGCGGTGCCTCAGTGAATGAGGTCTATGTGTGGCTGGAGAAGATGGCCCAAGAGAAGCCCTAAGTCCTCCCTGCAGCAACAGAGGAACAGGGACAGGAGGGGAGGGGCGAGGAAGGGGAGGGAAGCCAACTGCCTCTCCTTTCTGCTCTTCTGGCCCCTTCTCTTTTGATCCCCCCCCATGCTGACTTTGGGGTTAATTTTATTTCCGAATTGGGCAGGCGCCCTGGAGCAGGGCAGGGCTCCAGGCTCCGGGCGTGACTAACGTCTGCCCGGGGCTGGCCAAGCGCCGCTGCTGCTCTCAAATGTTTTATCAAGAGCATGTGTGTCATGTGTTGGGCTGGGAACATGCACTAGGTCAGGAGGTCAACCAGGGACCCACTGGAAAGGCTTTGTGCACATGGGTGCCTCCTGCTCACAGATGGTCATGTAGAGCTGTTTCCCATACACACATTCACACTCACGGTCCTGCACATCCATAGTCACACACATAATCACATACACAATCATGCCCACATATGAACACACCCAGGCACATACATCACAACCATGCAAAGCGCCCAAGCGTGCCTAATCACTGACACCTTTAAGCACATGCACACACCAAAATACACATGTGGAGACAACCACACTTATCTGCACACTCATTGTACACAAAGGACACACATGTATGTCAGTGCACACACACACCCACACACACACATATAGGTAGGCACACCAGTACAACAGTCCAGAAAAACCTACTATGAAAATTTAAATGTGTGCATATTGCCACCACATACTGTCATATGTATGCGTGCCTCTGTGTGCTCATACATGCAAAGCCATAATATCCATGTACTAGTGTGTACACAGAATGGTCACTTGTATGTACTGCATATAGTTATAGGTAAATGTACACACATATGTTCATCACATATTTATACACACGTAGGCAATCCATTTATCTGCGAATCTGTGGACACTTCAAAGCTGTGTAATCATTCAAGCCATATCACTTGTACACACTGTGTGCATAGACACTTGGACTGTAACATACCTGTGATGCAAACACACATGCAAGCATGCACATATGCACATGGGAGGTAGAGGCCCGCACACCTGGCCCTCATTTAACCATGGAGGCCAAGGCCGTGCAGTTGGAGTGGGCTGGGGGCCTCAGGAAGCAGAGGTCAGTATGGCAGGGCCAGGCAGCAGCTGCCAGAGAGGATGCCCTCGGGCTTCAGGCCTTACTCTCTCCACACGTCCTCCTGATTAGTTTGACACCAGCAGGTGAGGCTTTTGCTGGGAGGTGGCAGGAGGGCAGCCTTGTGACCTTTGGCTCCCCCACCCTGCCTGGGCCTGCCCTGCTGCTGGCCCCATCAGGTGGCGGCCAGAGGTTGTGGTCAAGCCCATCTTGCCCAGCTGTTGGCCTGAGGGTCTGCTGTCCCTACATCAAGGCGAGATGCCAAGGAAACAATGTCTAGAGTGGGTAAGTGAAACCCAGGAGACTGAGGAGGGGAAGTCATGCAGAAAGCAGCCATCCCCACGCAGAGGGGGAGAGGGGAGCTGATCCCCCACCGTGCTGTCCCCACTTCACGCCACTGGCCACACACAGCTAGCTGTCCTGCAATGGGGAGCAGACTCTCGGATGTTAGCTTTGTGTCACTCAAATTTAAAAGCTGATCTTTAACTTAATTGTTTCACGGTTGAAAAACTTACAAGTCTATTTAGAAGGACTTGGGTGTGCAGTGCTGTGTCCCCAACAGCACCTTCATGAACTTTAAGTGCTGATGAAAGACAGTGAATTCAAGTCCCATCTGGGCTACAGAGCGAGTTCAGGCCGGAGGGGACATCTTAGTGAGACCTTGTCTCAAAGTAAGAAGTAGAGCACTGGGGGTGTAGCTCAGTGGTAGGTAGTGCTCTTCTCCAGCTTGGGCAAGGTGTTAGGTTCGATCCCCACCATCACCAAAGGTTATCAACAAAAGCCACTGTGTTCAAAGACAGAGTCTGATCAAAAGAATATAGACTGTTTCCTAGGCGATGACATGTGGGCTGTGTGAAGCAGTGGCCACTCTGAGTATATTGGGTGAAATATGTTACTAAAAATGATCTTGCGTCAGTCTTACATTTTCAAGTCTGGCCTTTAAAAAATGCAGGAGCCTTTGTGGCTCCTGGAATGGAAATCGGAGTCACACTAAGAGGTGAGCCGGGTTGGATGGGCAGCTCAGAACATCTTAGGTCATCTCTCCTTCCTTTAAGGGCCTCTGTTTACCCACCTATGAAAGGAATATCTGGGCCTGTGCAATGAATGGCTTGAAGGGTAAAAACAGAACCTTGACTTTGATCCCCAGAGCCTATGTAAAGGTGGAAAGAGAGAGACAATCCTCCATATCTGTACTCTGTGATCTCCTATTCAGGGGCAAGTCCATGCCTTCTCTCTCTCTCTCTCTCTCTCTCTCTCTCTCTCTCTCTCTCTCTCTCTCTCTCTCTCTCTCTTTCTCTTTCTCTCTCATGCACACACACATACACACACTTTTTAAAAATGTTGTTTTGTTGTTAATGTTGTTTGTTTTTTGGGACAAGGTTTCTTTGTGTAATAGTCCTGGCTGTCCTGGAACTCGCTTTGTAGACCAGATTAGCCTTGAACTCACAGAGATCTGCCTGCCTCTATCCACCAAGTGCTGGGATTAAAGGAGTGCACCACCACCTCCTGTCTTATTTTAAATTTTAAAAGAGGGCTGGAGAGATCGCTTAGTGGTTAAGAGCACTAGCTGTTCTTGCCAAGAACCTGGGCTTAGTTCCCAGCACCCATAGAACAGGCTCCAGTTCCAGGGGATTGATGCCCTATTCTGGCCTCCATGGGTAACTGCGTGCACATGGTACACAGACACACAGGCAGATGAAACACTCACACACATAAAACAGTAAGATCATTTTAAATTTTTAAAATAAAGAGACGCCCTCCACCCTAGCCACCACCTTGCCCAGGAATAAGCCAGCCCACTGGAGATGGACAATCAGGGAACACTCACTTTGGCCGTACTGGCCATACTGGTAGCCAGCCACGGGGTCCACACTGTAGCCAGTGGTACTGTAGGTAGGTGGGCAGTAAGACTGGGACGTGGGCAAGCTGTCTCCTGGCTTGATGGAGTCGGCCCGCTGGCTGCAGCTGGCTGAGATGGAGGAAGCAGAGTCCAGGCCTCCATGTAGCGGGGAGATGGAGAAGTCAGCCTGGGGCTGTGGAGGCACCGCGCTCGGGTTGCTGAGAATGCTCATCACCTGCAGGAGAGATGGGCAGTGCCAGAGGCTGGACCCTAGGATGCTATCACAAAGGGACCGCATCTGGAGGCCCAGGGTAGACCTCAGTAGTGTCACAGCCTTGCTCAGGAAATGGGCATTGGTCTCTAGAGTTTTCCCTGCTCAAATGTGGGCCCAAGGGGTTGTTCCCCATCAAGAGCTCCAGGAGCAAGGCAGACCCTTTGTCACTTTTTGTGTCCCCTATGGCTTAGTTTGAGGGGTTAGCCTCTGCATTCTGCTGAATGAATGAATGAATGAATGAATGCATGCATGAATGAATGAACTCATGCATACATGAGTAAATTCTCCAACTGGATGAGGGGTATCCTGGGTCTACTGGTTGAATGAATGAGTGGACGATGGATGGGTGCAAGCATAAATAAGTGAATGATGGGCTTACTAGCCAAGGGGCACCCTGGGCCTACCAGCTGAATGAATAAACCAATGGATAAATGCATGAATAATGTCACAAAGGGACATCCTGAACCTATCAGCTGGATGGAGGAATGAATAACTGAATGAATGTACACATGCATGAATAGTTTAATAACTAGATAAAGGGAACCCTGGACCCATCAGCTGAATGGCTGAATAAATGAGTATGTTAACTAGATAGTACATTAGCTAGGCACCCCAAACTTACTATCTTATCAATGAATGGATGAATGAACCAATGGATGCATGCATGAATAAATGAACTAACTTCACAAAGGGACATCCTGAACCTGTCATCTGCATAGGGGAAGAAATGAGTGAATGCATAAATGAATGGGTGTATACACATGTGAACTAACAAATGCACTAACTACACAGGGTTCATCTATCAGTTAGCTGAATGGATGGATGGATGAATGAGTGAGTGTGTAGGTGAATGAGCACTAACTAGATAAAGAGAACTCTGGGTCTGTCAGCTAGATGTTTGACTGATGAATGAATGAATGAATGAATGAATGAGTGAGTGAACGCACACATGCATGAGAGATTAATTTACTAGCTAGATAAAAGGCGTCATGGGGCTACCAGCTGAAGGGATGAATGAATGCATGGATGAAGGAACAAACACACTAGATAGAGAACATCATGGGGTTATCAGCTGCAGGGATGAATGAATGAATGAATGAATGAATGAATGAATGAATGAATGAACGAACAAATGCACTCACTAGATAATGGACACCCTAGGCTTGTCAGCTGAAGGATGACTGAGTGGATGAATCGTGCATGTATTGAATGTGTGCGCTGCTAAGTGTCCTAACTAGATGACAGCGACTCTCTCACTGGTCAGAGAACTTCCCTCCACCAGTTAGTTGGCTGTGCCTCCCCCATCAGGCTGGGATGCCTGTCTTCATACACACTGAAGCGTCACTAACCTTCCTGACTTCACAACCCCCACACCTTTGTCAGGCTAATACTGTATCATTTTCAACCTCTCTGGATTTGAGCTCCTGCCTCTATTACACCAAAGCATAAAGCCTGTGCTTTTGATATCTTATTTGTGTGTGTATGTATGTGCATGCGCATGTGTGTGGAGATCAGAAGGCATCCCAAGTAAACCTGCTCTCTCCCTCCACCATGTGGGTCCTGGGGATCGAACTCAGGTCATCAGGCTTGGCAGCCAGTGCCTTTTACCCTCTGACCCGTCTTACCAGCAGCCTGCTGTCTCTGACCTTCACCCCAGACTGATCTCTAGGAACTCAGCCTGAAGAACGGATGTTGGGGCACTGGAGTCCTCACTCCGGCATTCAGTAGGTATTGGTAACAAGTCTAACCTCATGCCCCAGGCTGAAGGCCATGGAAATTCAGAGTTCTGGCCCCTGCCCACAGCAGCAGGAGAATGGAAGCAAAGGGTCTGAGCAATGAGCAAAGACCCACACAGCGTATAGCATTGAGGGGTTTGGTAGCGATAGCTTTGGCTACGAGAGCCATGGAGGCCCCCAGACTTCTCAGAGGTTCACAGAAACTTCTGGAGAGGTGGGACCTGGCATGGAGCACTCCAGGGACGGTAGAGACCCTATAGAGAGGGCACAGTGACCCAGAGGGGTCAAAGTGGAGATAAGCAGCCTCGCAGACCTGCCTGCAGGGCACAGGCCTCTGGTGACCTCCTGGGGATGTCACCCTATGGGA
Source organism: Cricetiscus sungorus (assembly GCA_030556225.1). NCBI lineage: Eukaryota > Metazoa > Chordata > Mammalia > Rodentia > Cricetidae > Cricetiscus > Cricetiscus sungorus. Next base: position 133,721,778 of record JANBXA010000734.1, read on the forward strand.
AAGAGGCCCTGGGCCAGGAGAACACAGCTGGGCTAGTTGGCTTAGCTCTGGGCAGAAGTGGGACAACTCCTGCTGACCCTGTAACTGTATTGTGACCTCTTCACTTGTCTCTGGGGTTAAGACTAGCTGCCGGCAGAAGAAAGGAGAAGCCAGCCCCTCTGAGGACATCTGTCACCCCATGACTTGTTCTGCATAGGATCTGAGGCAGGAAAACAGGCCAAGGGCAGACACACAGGTTCTTCAAGCCCTGGATGGAGGCAGAGCTCTCATACTTAACAGCTGTATGACTGAAGGGGTGTGGTCAGCCGGAAGTCCCATGATTCCTGAAGTTCCACAAAAAGGGATTGTGAGGGTGGCTGAGTCAGGGGGTGGCTGGGAGGACGAAGAACATGCTCTGCCTTGAGCCTGGCTAAGAGCCAGAGAAACAGGTTCCTGTTATCACAGGGCTCCTCAGCTGGCCTTCCTTACACACCTCTTCTTAGCCATTCTCATACATGACATCCCCAAGCCAGTTACTATGAAGACACGTGGGGCAGAGTTAAGAGCCCACTTCTCAGGCAGAAACAGTGAGGTCCATTGAGAACTATGCCTCCACCAGACCTCACAATTGCTCAGGGAACCAGCAGGTTAGGGCCTTGTTCATGGCCCAGATCACCTGCCATGCATTCCCAAGGACAAAGTTGACCCATCCAAGCCCTTTGGAGGGTGATGAAGTCATTTGTTTCTTTGGGAGCCTGCAGAAAGATGGAACACCTCTTTCAATACCTGGACTTTTGTGAACCAGGTACCTGACCCTAACCAGAGCCAAGGGCAGGCGATGGCAGGCTGCCCGCATGCAGGCTTTGCAGGTGGGATTTTTAGGCTGGATGGAACCCTGTGGACCCCTCTAAGATGGCGAAGATGTTATGTGTCTCTGGGGGGGGGATTAAGGGGAGATTTGAGGCTGCACGGGATGCATCTGGACCACTTTGAGTTGTCTGCCAAACTCAGAGACTCACCCAGCCTCTAGCATCTCTGTCAGGACAGGATCAATAGCAAGGTGCTGGCTTTGGAGATGTGACAACAGCCGAACCCTGAACTGGGCCTGTGGCATTCAGATCTTCCAGATGGGTGTCTCCAAGCCCGGATGTACAGTGACTCCAGGGTGAACTCAGGACTCTAAAACTGAGAAGCGCCTGGGAGACTCCATTATTTCCAGCTGTGTTTGATTCCTAATCAAGACCCCATTTTCCCACCTAAATGATGACGCTGTCACTCATCCTGTGTCCCACAAACAGAGTCCGCCCCCCCATAGGAAGCCTGGGCCCCAGAAATGGACTCAGTGGCCCCTTCTCTTCTTTCAGAATATGCATCAGGGTGGGAGGACCCTGGAGGAGGTCGGACCTCGCTTGACTCTAGTCCTGCTCTTTACTGAGATGTTCAGCTCAGAAAGACATGGGGAAGGTAGAGGGGGCGATACTCCACAGACCCCATGCATGCACATTCTCTATGACAGATTCCCACACACGGAGTGGCCAGACCTGACCACAACACTCAAGATCTATCAAGTGCTCCCGCAAGGGCTTCTTGTGGTCACATCTTTCTCTGCTAGTTCAGTTTCTCAGGCTTCTTCATGACCTGGCAATACTGTATTCCCTGAAGCAGACGACACCGTGCACTCCTTTTCAGCAAACATGCAGGAACGCTGCTATGGGCACAAAGTAGGTGCGTTCAACTGCCCTGCGGCTCCAGTGTGTGCTGTGTGTCTGCGCCTACGAGCTAAGAAGGCTCGCTGAACCCACACAAGGGCCCCAATAATATTTATCAAGCATTTATTATGCTCCTGACCCTAAGCCATCAGTAGGACATCCCAAAGAATCCTGACTCCCTCTTGGAGCTGTCAGCCTAATGAAGGAAGCTGTCAACTAAGAACCAGACAGATCAAAGGCACAATTTCTACTCCCGGAGACCACTGTGGATGAGACACTGAAGTGCACGGGGGTGGGGTGGGAGTGAGTAGGGGAAGACTTGCCCAGAGTGTTCACGTCCATCAAGTCCAGAAAAACAAAGCACAGCAGAGGGCTTTCCGGATAGGGAGATCTACAAGTGCACCCAGCAGGCTTAAGAAAGAGCCAGAAGACCAACATTGAGGGGACTGGGGGCTGATGACTCTTGAAGAGGACTCAAGCTTGGTTCCCAGAGCCCACATCAGGCAGCTCAGAGTCCCCTGTAACTATAGTTCCAGATTATGTGACGCCCTCTTCTGGACTCCTTGGGCACCTGCATGTACGTGTTGCACATAGTCTCACCAGGAAGGCACATAGACACACATAAAATGAAAAGTAATGAACTCCGTTTTAAAACATATTTTAAGCTGAGCATGATTCTGGATGCTCAGAACTAGGGTGGCGGGGAGATGTGGAGCTCTGTGAGTTCAAGGCCAGCCTGGTCTACATCGTGAGTTCCAGACCATCCAGGGCTACACAAGGAGACCTGGGAGCTCTGGGGCCTCCTGCAGCCTTTGTCGAAAGGGGTTTGTGTGGTGCCCAGTGCCTCCCAAGGCCTTGGACGCTGCGGTTAACAGACAGCTCTGCCCAGGGAGCTTTTCCCGTAATGGGATTTGCTCAATGGGATTTGGCCTGGAACATCAAATCAAATCCACATCTGGGGTTAGGTGTGAATGGTGGCTCCCAGTCCCCGGAGGCCTGGGGATCAAACGGTTTCCATTTCATCTGCCTGAGAGCCACTTCCCAAGAAAAAAGATAGGGCCCAACTTAAGAGACCTTGGCAGCTACCATGGAGGGGAGACTACAGCCAGGGTTGTACCAGGTCACTGTGGTATCTTCTCAAACAAATGCGTTTCCTACCCCTAATCTGTAAATGGGGAAACTGAGGCACGGGGGAGTGAAAGGCCCATTGGACATCACATAGTTGGTCTGTGCCTGTGTCTCAGATCTCTCACGTGATCTCCCACTAGGCTTTGGGGTCTTAGTGCTGATGGCACGGTGCCCTGGGGCCTCTGCAGGAAGTCCCTCTGCCACAGAAGCAGGAAGCATCCTACCCACAGTGGGGCCCTGCAGAGGTCTGGGCCTGCACACTTTTGAACTTGAGGAAGTACTGGTCTGGTGCGGTAATGTACACCCCCTCAGGAATGCTGAGGCCTCTCTCGGGTGGGGTTTGCTTTATCCCAGTGACCTTGCTTTCACTAATGTATTACTTCTTGGTAAGGTACCGTTACTAACTCAAAATCAATACTGACCTCCACATCTGTAAGGTTTTATCTGAAGGCAAATCTCAGGGCTGTCTGTCAGGCTGACTGACAGCCTTACCTTCCTCTCTCTTGCTTTCTTTCCCTTTCACCAACCCCCACCCCCACCCTTCCCCAAATCAGTCCCAGCCCAGACCTGGCTAAATCAATAAGGGGCCAGCCTCACCCACCCCCTTCCGCCCCTGGGGAGAGGGCTGCTGCTTTCAGGGGTGGGGGCCCCCTTCCACAGCCTCTGCTCTGCAGCCCCTCCTCTGTGGACGCCCCGACACACTCCCCTACTTTAAAAGGGGATGGTAGAATGTAATTAATTCCCTCCGTTCCTGAGCTGGCCTGAGGGCCTGGGACTGAAGAGCCCGAGCTTGGAGCTCTGCACCCTCTGTGATAACCCAGCATGGCTTGGGGAACAGACTTGAAATTAGAGGTGTCATAGCTAAACCGGGGCTCTGGGTGGTGGGGAGACGGAGGAGACGGGCTGGGACTGAGAAGGTAATGGGAGGGTTACCATTAGGTCAAAGACTGCATGACCAGCTTCAAGGACCCTGTTCCTTCTCTGAGGCTTTCAGAGCTGCAGCACTTTCCCCAAAGGCCCTAGACCAGCTGGAGGCAGAAAAGCTGGAGACCCTCCTGGAGCCCGGGAGTGTTGTTTTATGACATAGTGTCTCATTGTAGCCCAGGCTGGGCCTCAAACACTCGACTGTCCTACCAACTCCGGTCTCGTATAGTCCAAGGTTGCCTGGAACTCTTTGTATAGGTGAAAATAACCTTGAATGTCCTCAATAGGAAAAGCACCGGGGTTCCAAGCAGGCATTCCCATGCCTGGCTTTGGGAACAGAGCCTTTAGTTTAGGTGCTCAAGACCAAGTCACTGACAACACTATGCCCCACCCTATTCTCACACCTTCTCCCACACCTATCCTGCTTCAAGTCCTTTAACCTACTAGGTAGGCCTTGGCCTTCTCATCTCTGTGGTGGGAATTATGCTGAAGCGGCCTAGAGGGATAATGTGGAGGATGCCGTGAGAATGTGCCGTGCATCCAGCAGGTCTGTCCTCCTTCCCTGATGGCTTCTGCCAAACCTGGGTTAAAAGGGAACTCTTCTCCAGCCACCTGGGCGAATGTGTCCTTTTCGGCTCTGTCCCCAAGCCTCTGGAGGAAGCTTGCCACTGCTCTAGGATGGGTCCGTCCTACCTAGGAGTTGGCTGAAGTCTCCAAAAGGGAGCAGGTGCAGGACACTTCAGCAAGCCACATCCCCTCAGGCATGATGGCACTGGTCCCTGGAGAGGAGGTGGCTGGGAGGGTTGGGGGTAAGTCTATGAGGTTTCCTAGTCTTGGGATGCTGGAAAACTCATACATATAGCCACACAGATGGGAAAATTCTCTTCTGGTCCCCAAACAGCTTTTCCTCCTTTACCGTCAAGAACAGCCTTTACTGCATACACATTTTGGGAAAGGCTCACCCTTACTCCTATCTGCGATGGTGTTTGGTCACAAAGGACTCTCTGATGTGGCACACAAAATACTGTTCCTCCAGCCTCGGGTCTTGGCTCAACCTCTTGCTAAAACACATCACTGTGGCTTCTGAAAGTGGCCAGGCCAGAGCAGGGACATACTGGTGGCAGCCTGTTCCATTGCCAGGAATGGAAGGCAGGGTTTGTTGGAGCTGTGCAAAAATTTCTTGAAGGACCAGGGACTGACCCAGACTGGGATTAGCTGGGGGTAGCCCTGGGTCCAGGTGCACTCCATCAGGGTGGATTGAACAGGAAGGGGGATACTCTTCGTTCCTTCCACTTAGCTGCTCATTGATGTCATCTGCTGGATCCTGGGAATAGTTTTAATATCCCCAGGTGACTTCAGTCGTTTAATAGGTACCAAATGCCTACAAGTCATCACTGCAATTGATGCAAGCAGCCTCAAAATATAGCCAGAGCCACTTGGACAAAACACAGGGTATATACAACATACACACACACACACACTCACACACACACACACCCCACCACCACCACTACCACCACCACAACAACATCAGACACAAATGCACACATGCATGCATACATATGCATATATGTAAGCATACACATAATACACACATATGTGCATACATGTTAGGTCCCAAGTCATCAATGTACCCCACAGAGGAAACGACCCATACTTATTCCCACATGCCACAGCCTCTTACCTCCACATTCTCTAGCTCCCCTCTGCAGATCTATGCATCTATATCATCCTCCTCCAGTCCCAACACACACACACACACACACACACACACACACACACACACACACACACACAAGCATTCCTCCCCTGCTGGTCCCCTGCCTGTCTCCAGCTGGGATTAGTGCAAGCTAGAAATCCCCCACCCAGGCAGCCATCTACCACTGCTTCTCTCTCCCTCTCCCGCCTCTCAATTCTCTGCTAAGAGGATATATGCACTACCACCACCGCCCCCCCTCCTGCCCCCTGTGGACAGCAGTAATGGGCTTCGGGTGCTGACTCGGAACTTCCAAACAAGATTTCTCCCAGGTTTCCCCAGCCCCACCCCTTCACCAGCGATCCTGTGTAGAGGCTGCACCCCATCCCCCACTTCACACGGAAGCCCCCATGCATGCATCTCTTCAGCGTCCAGCGAGGTTCCTCTCCATTTGCAGCTCCCTCCAGTTTTCAGAGCCTGTCCCCAGCAAGCCCACAGCCCACTCTGAGGCAGTCACCCTACTCTGCAGGTGAGGCTCAGGGGCTTGCCTGGGGTCACCTAAGGGACAAATAAAGTGAGCCCTGAGCCCGGCTTTCAGCACTGCGCTCTGGTCTGTCCCTGTGCTGGGGTAGGCTCTACCAGACAGCTCAGCAGCTCAGTACGGTGTGTACTCCACGTGTATGGGTCACATGTGTGCACGGGAGTACTGAGTGCACATGGCTGTTAGATGTGCTTGACCACTGTGTGTATATATGTGTGTATACATGGGATTATCATATATAGATATGCAGACATGGTTGTGAATATCGTGTGTGTGAGGGCTATATGTGCAAGTGCATGTGTGTGGAAGTACTGAGTATATGTTTACATAGTTGTTATCTGTGTGCCTGCATGAGCATTGGGTGTGCATGTGTGTGCATGAAGGGCTATTGTATTCAGGATTGTGTGTGCACAGGGGAATATTATGTATTCTTAGGAGAACCTTTTTGTGTTTGTGTACATTTGTGTCCATGGTCCTATTTATCTGTGTGTTCATGGATATATTGTCTGTGCACAGGTGTGGGTACCTTGGTGTATGTGTGCAAGGTAAGGGTTGCAAGCAAGGTCCCCTGGAGTGAAGAGGATGGGGGAGGGCCTCTGGGAACTAGCATCAGAAGGGATTCGGGAGATTGGGAAAGTCCTTCTGATTCAAGGAGAACCTAGAGAAGGCTCAGCAGGGAGAGGCTGGAGCCTCACCTCACAGAGGCAGCCCTCAGCTTTCTTGGAGCCCCAAACTCTCCCTAGGCTCAGGCTGACGCTGATCCTGTGTGCTGCTGTGCACACGACAAACTCACCCCCACACCCACAGATCCCCATGCACACAAGCACCCGTAACACTCACACATTCTCTCGTGGCTATGTACAGCATCCCTGGATGGGTAGGAGCTGCCTGGAGACAGGCTGGATGCCTGGCACACAGTAGGTGAGCAATAAGCATCTGCTGAGTGAGCAAGTTCAGGAGGGAACCAAGGACTGGGTCTTTTTCTCGCTAGTTCAGGCCTGGCACATGAAAATCAAAAGGGATGGGTCTAGTGGTGTGCCTATGCCCCCCAATCCTGAAGATTCTCAGACGACCCCTCCCCAGCTCACAGAGCTAGGGAGGCAGATGGGAGGTGTGGACAGAATGACCTCTTGCTGGAGGTCAAGAACATATATATGCATCCGGTATTTAGTTGACAAAGTGCCACTCTCCAGCTATCTAGAAACATGGTGGAGGCTTTAGTCATCCCTCCATGGGCTGATCCTTAGGCTGGCCAAGGCTGGAGGTGTCCATGTAGGGTGGGGGTGAGCAGGGGGGGAAGAGATGGGAGAGCATCTCTGATAGCTGGATAAACACGGCCAGGGGATTAGAGTGGTTGCTCGCTTGGAGCAGTGGCAGAGGGGCTGGGAAGGAAGGGACCAGCCGATTGCTGGGAAAGATATGACTATTTAAAGATAATGATTGCATAAATTTAATTAGCAGAGTTTCACGCGGCAAATGGCCGTTTTGTAATTAATGTAGCCGGCCTTACTAAGCATGGAAGATCCCATCTCTCTCCCCTCCCTCTCCCGCTCTCCCCCCTCCCCACCTCTCTGCTGCCCTAATGAAAGACAGAGAGCAAGTGACAGAAACAGTTTGTCAGCGGCTCCAGGTGTCAGGGGCCTAATTGGCCAAGCTGAGGGGGAGGAAGAGGCAGAGGGGCAAAGGGGAGGGAAGCAGGAGGGGGCCTCTGCTCCCCCTGGTGTGTGTGTGTGTGTGTGTGTGTGTGTGTGTGTGTGTGTGTGTCCCCTTCATAATTGTCAGAGAGGAGAATATAGATTGGCAGTGGCAGGAACTGAGTGGTGGCAGTGAGGCCTCATTAGTATCTGGGCAGACAAGCTGGCATGCATCACAGTGTGTTAGGGACCCACAGCTATGACGGCTCAGGCCTGCTGCTGGCCTAGAGTGCCAATTCCCAGAGCTAAAAGGACCCATGCGTCTCTGTTTCTCCTTTCATTTGGCCCCTGAGACTGACAAACTGACAGGCCCACATTGCTATATACCTACTATGTGTATATACTATGTGCATACAGTAGCGACTCCTTCTCACCTACTGTGGGCCGCCACTCTTTCCCACCGGCTCAGGGACACACATAGCAATCTTTCTGAAATGGGGTTGTCCCTCCACTCATCAGATGCCTTCGAATGAGCAGGCTGCTAGGATGCTGCATGAAACTGTGTCTAGACACCTCCTGGTCAGCTCAGGTGAGCCAGTATCCATCCCGTGGCCCTGACACAGTCAAGCGTGGGCCTAATGAAAGTCAGCTGTTTAGGGGTTGGAGCAACAGCTCTGCGGTCAAGAGCTCTTGCTTGCTGCTCAGTTCCCAGCACCTATACCTGCAGCCTCAGAAGCAACTCTAAGTCTAACTCCAGGGGATCTGGTGACCTCTTCCAGCTTTCACAGTGTGGTGTGCCCATGTGCACGCACACACGTGAACATACACACACACACACACACACACACACACACACACACACACATACACACTGGCATGTACATACATAAACACACACACACCTGCACGTACATACGCATTGCATGTACACACACACACACACACACACACACACACACACACACACAATAAATCATGTTTTAAGAAAAAGAAAAACAACAGAGGGGAGAAAAAAAACAATAGAAGTTTCATTTTGAAGACAAGGAAACCAGTCACTTTTGGGGGTTGGATTGGAACTCAGTCTATTCCTTGTGTATAAACCGAAAGCCAATTCCGTCCCTGACATCGGGTAGAGGGACTCACTGTGGTGCCAGCCCAGGTCCTGTTCCTACTCCACAGTGGCTGACATTCCTCACTGGCTACCGAGCAAATGCTGTGATGTGGGCACAGCCCGCCTGTCTCCGGTACCACTCAGTGATTTTCCTCTCTCTGTGGGTGTACATGCGCACTGATACACTCAGGTGTGAAGGACAGGTGACAGCCTTATGTGTTCCTCTTCGTGGCCTCCCACTGTGTTTTTTAGGCAGGGCCTCTCACTGGCCTAGAGCTAACCTGGCCCTCTGGTCTCTACTGCCCGATTGCAGGTGCTCACCACCATACCAGGCTTTTTATATACGTTCTGAGGGGCAAATTCAAATCAGTTCCTCCCCCCTAATGCCTTACAACTTCCCTATTGCCCCAGCCCTCACCCGTTCTTGGTGGCTGACCAGATGGTGAGGTAGAGAATGAGTGATCACATTCATCTTAGGCTGTATCAGTGGTGCCAAAGTCACATGCATCCTGCCTCTCTGACAACGGCCCTTCAGGTCCTGATGGTCTCTGCTGCCTTCTGCCATTCTCCGCCCCTTGGCCCATGCTCTCGGAAAGCCTGCCCACCAGTTTTGTCTGTGGAAGGCAGAGCAGGGAGGCCGGGAACCAGCCTGGCTTCTGGAACTGTAGCAGGGTGGGGAGCAGCCACCCTCTCCCAGACCAAATTCAATTTCAAAGCTTAATGGGCTTGCAGGAGAGCCCGTGAACTCTCTGTCGCAGCTCCTTGCCGGCTGGGTGGTTCTGGGCCGGGCCACCGAGCGCGCAATGGCTAAGCAGGGAGAGCCCTGAGCCCCATCAGGAGTGGCGGGGGCACTGAGGGAGTGAAAAATGTCAGAGCAAATTGCTCTTGACAGCGTTAATATCTGCACCTCATAGCAATAATTACATGTAAATAAATAGCAAAATCACACTCAGCTGGAGGCAGCTTGGGAGACTGGGCGGCTAAGGACCAGCTGAGGGCTTGTGGCGCTCAGCTCCATCCGTTTCTCTCTCTCTCTCAGCACCTCTGCTCCATATGCCCCTCAGTCAGCACAGAGTAGAGAGCTGAACACCCCAACCACTTACAATGAGAAGGACCAGGGCGAAGGAACCATTGGGGTCCCCCACCCCACTTTCTCAACTAGCCTTCTACCTTCTTTCCTGTATCTTACTTCATCTCCAGCCTTCTGCAGGGACTCCTCTGACCTCTACCCAGTCCACCTATCTGGCTGTCTCCTGCCTTGACCTCTAAAGAGCTCTGCCTGATCCAGAATCTTCCCCCAGATTCCCTATTTATGCCCATGACTTGCTGTGGTCACCCAGACATCTTTGCTTCCTCTCTCAGACTAGCAAAATCACAAGCTAAACATGGTGAAACTTCCTGAAGACCAAGGGTCAACTTGACACGATGCTAACAACGCCCCATGGCTCCAACAGTGAGATGCTAACACACGTTTTACAGGTAACACTCAGGGCCTCAAGGAGAAGCACTCTTAAATACATCATGGGGTGACTGGAAGATGCCCCGAGGGTCCCAGATAGCCATTCCTCAGAGCTCACCAATGCTAAGGAAGTTCCACGGACATTCCACAGCCTCTGAGCAGACTCATCACTTGCTTCCAGAGTTCCAGGGCCTACAAATGTGCTGCTGTGCTTTGTTCAACTGGATTAGGGAAGTCTGCAAGAGTTGAGCCTGAATTCCCAGCCAAGTCTCAATGGAGGGGCTGAGAACGCAGAGAGAAAGTAAGAGTCTGCAGGGGAGAGGAGGAGGGGACAGCCAAGGAGAATTGCAGCCCAGACAGGTGCTCTGTGCTCAGTTTGGCGAGGCCAGGTAGATCACGTAACTGGAAGGAATCCAGAGTCCCCTCCCCATCCCCCAACTCCTAGCCCCTCGCCTTGGCTCCCTGGTTGCTTTGCAGCAAGCAAGTTCTAAACTGAGACAAGGCCCTTCCAGCGCCTCAGACGCCCCCGCACAGGGCAAAGAACGCACTCTCCATTCTTCGGCAGACAAACATCCTCTGTGGCGTAGCCCCCACGCCCCGCACCTCCTTGTTTAGCACAGAGACTAATCCACTTATCAAGGCTAAGGCGCCTGTGAATCCTCGTTTGATAAAGGCAGCTACAAAATTAGCAAAAAACGTGCCCACGGCATGGAGGGCTCCATAGCAAACAAACAAGAGGCTGGGGACAGCGCTCAGATGTTGTCTGTTCCCATCCTGGGGCGGGAGAGATGCGGCTAGAGATAGGGGCTCGCTGGCTGGAACTGGGATGCTGGTGGCTCAGTGTATATAGTTATACAGGAAAGGGAGGGGGACGGGGCCATGGGGTGGAACTAGAATGCTGTACTAATATCCCCATCTTCAATCTGAGCCCCCACTCCATGGCTCTGGAGTTGGCTGCACTTCTAAACAAAGCCATGCATATTGAAATTATTGTCTTCTGACCGCTGATCCAGACCAGGTACAGGCAGAATCCTGAGTATCTAGGACATTGGCAGCACAGAGAGGTCAAGTCTGCCGCTTAAGATCACACAGCTGGGAAGCGCTGCTCCTCATTCGAAGGATGCTCTCTGATTTGACACGATCAGTTTGAACTCTAACTGTGGTCCCTGGGCCTGGCAGCAACCTCCTAAACTGGCCAAAAAGCCCCCCACAACCCCACTCCTGCAACCATGGCTGTACTTCCTTCCAGCCACGCAGGGTCCCTTCTACTGCCATTCTGTGTAGCGACTTCAGGGTCTCAAGGTTCTGGGTGTGACCTGAAAACGCAGGCCCCTCCCCTACACCACCGCTGGAGTCCAAGCTGGTCTGTACCCCACATCCATTGGTGGTCCTAGGGGGAGCGAGAGACCAGGAGGAGATTCCTGTGCTGCCCACCCACAGCCAGCAGTGGCTTGGGGAAGAGCGTCTGGTCCCAGGGCTAGGGGGTGGTGACATTAATCACAGGAAGCACCTGTCAGGGCGGTATCTGGAACTAAAGAAAAACACTTGGCAAAAGGGCAGGACTTCTCACCTCGGGCTCTGGGAGTTTGGGGACCACCACCACCATCCTGGGAAGCCAGGACTTCTGAGGTTCAGGCCTGGCAACTCTGAAAAAGGTCCCTGCCCTGCTGTGTGTGTGTGTGTGTGTGTGTGTGTGTGTGTGTGTGTGTGTGTGTGCACAAGGGGTGGGGGTGGGGACATGGGGGCAGAGCTACAGGGAGAATGTGCCAGTGGTGGCTCTAGCAGGTCACGCCACTGGTCTACGAAATGGGCCTGTGTTGCTGCTGACCTGGTGGGCAGGGCAGCCCAAGGCTGCACAGCTGGGTGCTGGTGAAGCTGGAATTCTAATTTGTGCTCCATAGCCTCCAGAGCAATGCTGGGTGCCCTCTTCACGGAGCCTCTAACCCCTCCCCACACCTGCATCCCTCCCCATGCTCTGGGCCCTCTTGTCCAGACCCCTGAGCTCTGCCTCAGTGAGGGAGGGCTCTGACCCTCCCTCAGCCTTTGCCACAGCCCCCGCCTCTTCTGCTTCTCTCCCTGCTTCTGCCCCCGTCACTGAGCCCCAATTGGTCCCTGTGCTCTTAGTGTTCTGTCTTCTCTTTCCCTCCCTCTCTCCTTTCTCTTCTTTCCATGACTCTGTATGTCACTGTTGTAGTGGGATATTCACCGTGTCTGCTTCTGTGGCACTGACCACACCCATTGAGGGGTGGAGCCAGGGGCGGAAGTGACCTGTGGAGCTTAGTCTCGGGAGGAGGCGGAGAAAGACCTTTTCTGGCGGGACACGGAGAGAGGAGCATCCAGTTTTAACTGCTGTGTTCATCTGTCTGTGTTGTGAGTTGTTTCTCCCTTAATAAACATCTATTCGACCTATTTGTTTATCCTGACCCTTATTGAACCGCAATATCTGGTGTCAGAAGCGGGGTCAGGATTTTCACCGCACCTGGGTTTTACCCAGGTGCCGCAGCAACCCTTCCCCCACCTTCCTTGAACGGGCAGGATATACCCTGCCCTAGAACTCCTTTTATCTCCATCTTCCGCCCATTCCCTCAGATTGTATTCGCACAGAGCCCTGCGGCATTAGCCCCGCCTATCTGTTAAGGTTAAACCCCTTCTTTTACTTTAGACAGAAAAGAGGAGATGATGGGAGATGTGATTCTGTATATGTGTTTCTCATACTGGTTAATAAAGCACTGTGGCCAATGAGATAACAAGATAGGCGGGGCTAGGAGACCAGGAGGAGGAGAGAGGAAGTAGTAGGAGTCGAGATGTAGCCCAGGGAGGAAGAAGCCCGCCACTGTTCCCCAATAAGACGACCACGTGGAAATACTTAGATAAGTAGAAATGGGTTAATAATTAAGACAGAGCTAGCCCATAAACAATAATGGTAACTGGCCAACAGGATTGTATCAAATACAGAGTCTCTGAGTGTTATTTGGGGCACACGTGGTTGTGGGACCATGGCGACAGAACCAGCAGCAGCCGACGAGGAAACCTGCCATAACACACTGTAGACACAGCTTCCTTCCTTCTCATCCCATAGTGCAGCTCTCTGGTCCGTTTGTGTACACACATGTACTTTCCTACAGGCCAGTTGTTCCCCTCTGTCCCCCACAATATGTTTCATGGCCAAACCTGGCCCAGCTGATGCTCAGCACAGCTCTTACAGACGTCAGGGTTGAGGAGCCTTTGGGCTACCTGTCTCACTCCCTTGCCATTTCCTCTCGGCCCCTGGGGTCGGGGGGGGGGGGGTCCCTTCTCACATTCTACTCTCTGCTGCCTGCATAGTATGGTTTAAGTTGGCTTGCTGGGAGAGGAAGTTTGGAGAGGTCACCTGGCCAGCACTGCTCACACCTTCAGGGGACAGTATCCCTGGGGAATCCTCTCTCAAGAACAGCCTAGATCTAGGCTGCAAAACAAGCCTGTCCCTCCAACTGAGGTGGCCTATCAGAGGGGAGGACATCAGCCTCAGAGAAGATCTGGGTTTTGGATTCTGACATTGTCTCAGCACGCTGATCTTGGATTTCACATCTGAGTCAGCAAAATCGACAGGTGAACTACAGGTCTCTGTGCCGAGTCACCATCAGACCACCGGTGGGGACAAAAGTACCTTGTCATGCAGGGTGTGAAGTCACATACCTATAAACCCAGACATTTTGAGGCTAACCTGATCTACATAGTGAGTTCCAGGCCAGCCTAGGCTGCAGGGTCAAAGATTGTCTCTAAAAAACAAACAAACAAACCCTAGGCTTGGGATGTAGTCCAGTGGTAGCACACTTGCCCAGCATTTACCTACAAGGCGCTGAGTTCCATGCCCAGGAGTATACAAGCAAAAAAGAACCATGACTTCAGCCACTATACACAGTAATCATATCAGACCTACTTCTCAGCGGTTCTAAGCATAGCAAAACCCCAATGGCAGCAGCTACTTCACCCCAGAGACCTTAAGAGAGAATGAAGTTGGCCAGGAGTAGCAGGGAGCCTCCAGGGAGCTCAGGGAAGGATGCTGGAGGGTTTCGGGCAGGGAGGGCCTGTCTATGGCTAAAAGGGAAAGGGAGCCCTTTGGGTAAGGATCAGGGGCTTCTGCCCCTGGGCACCACGTCTCAATTTCAGCCTGGACATGTCCCCTTTATGATAAGACACTTGCCAGGGCCCTCGTGGGACCTTAATCCTTCCATGCCTCGGGTCAGACAGGCCTGGTCTGATGAGAGGGTCCCGTTCATTTGGCCTTGGGCCAGCTCCGTTTGACAGCCTGGGGAGCTGAGGTCTGAGTCACAGCAGGATAGAAGGACAGAGAGAGGGCAGGGTGGGTCTTCTGTCCCTTTGGCCATTATTATCTCACCCACAAGGCTGCAACTGTTTGGGTACATGACATACCAGCCTCTGTCAAGACATTACCCTGGCTCAGCAGTAGAGACAGCTGCTCAGGGTAGCCTAACAGCAGGTCCCTCTGGCAGCCAAGGTTTGGGGCCTCTCTAGGTGCCATGTAAGACAGAGGCTATTTCGGGGTGTCACCCAGCTCTGAGATGTCTGGGAACAAAGTACCAGTACAGTTCCCAACAGACCCTCCCAACAGGCGATTTTGTTTTTCCTTTTTGGAGGGAGTGGTGTGTGTGTGTGTGCCTGTGTGTGTGTGTGTGCCTGTGTGTGTGTGCCTGTGTGTGTGTGTGTGTGCCTGTGTGTGTGTGCCTGTGTGTATGTGTGTGTGTGCCTCTGTGTGTGTGTGCCTGTGTGTGTGTGTGTGCCTCTGTGTGTATGCATGCGTGTGTGCCTGTGTGTGTGTGTGTGCCTCTGTGTGTATGCATGCGTGTGTGCCTGTGTGTATGTGTGCCTGTGTGTGTGTATGTGCATGTGCGCAACTGTGTATCCACATGCTTGGATGTACATGTGAAGACCAGAGGTGAATAAGTGGATATTAAATGTCTTGATTTTTTAAAGAAATAAGTATTCATTTTATTTTATGTATATGGGAGTGTCTAGATGCCTATAGTGCCCACAGAAGCCAGAGTGCATCAGATCCTGGAGTTAGAGATGGTTATGCACTGTCATGTGGCTGCTGGGAATTGAACCCCGGTCCTCTGGAAAAGCAGTCAGTTCTCTTAAATGTTGTGGGAATTCATTCTGCCAATAGCTTCAAGATATTAAAATCCCTTTTCAGCTTATATTCTGAGACAAGTTTTCTCTCTGAACCCACGCTTGCTGTTCTGGCTGGACTAGCTGTTAAGAGAGCCCGAGGGCTCTTTCTCTGCCTGCTTCCCTGATCTGGGTCACACATGGGTGCTGGGGGCTGAACTTGGGTCCTTATGTTCTGTGCACTAAGTGCTTTACCAACTGAGCCATCTCCCAGCCTGGGGGAGGGTCTTTCTTTGCAGCACACACCTGCCTGAGACTCGTGACAATTCCCTTGCCTCCACCTTCCCCACAGTGTGACTGCTGGCATGTACCACCATATTTTGTTTCAGAGTCGTGTTATAAAGAGAAGGGGTTTGACATGCTGATGCTGTTGAGGTGCACAGTGAACTCGAGCATACGGAAACCAGGGAGGCCCTTGGCAGAGTCTCCAGCCACACTGGGCAAGGTTGCCAGTGTTAATCCAGTGCTCTGGGGTGCCAGGCTGCCAATGGGCTGTCTCGGGTGACTGGTGCCATCTTTAAAACCAGGCTCTCCAGGCCCACTGCAGACCTGTCATGGCTGTCATGAACCAATCTGGGAGCTGAGTTTTAACAGACACCCAGATCCTTGGGATACCCAGGTCTGGAAAACTCTGCTACTCATCTCTCTTGCCTGTGAAGGACCTACTATGCTTGTGCCGCCTAGCACCCATAGGGGCTCACTAATTCTCATGACTTCCCCTTCCAGCCATGGCTGTCGGGACTCCTGAGCTGAATCCAGTTCCTTTGACTTCTGCCGCCATGCACACACAAAAGCTCTCTGTGGCAAACACCATGGTGGGAAGGGGTTCGTCATGTGGGTTCCTGAATGTTCCCATCAGTGGGGTCCTCGAGATCTCACCATATAGAATCTAACCTCCTGGTCTCCATACTGGACCTTATTGCCAAGGACAGAGTGCCCAGCCCAGCTCGGCCTCCTAGAGACCTGTCTGTCACACCAAGAAGGTATGCCCCTGGGTAGAGGTGTCTAGCACCCACAGACCACCCCCTACTTTATCTTGAGCATGCCTCCCTCTCTGAAGGTTTCTGCTCAGTGCAGGCTTCTGGCTGGTTCTTGAAAACAGGACCGAAGCAAGACTGGTATATTTTCTGTCCCTAGCACTATGTATTTATAAGGTCCCTGCTATGTCTAAAGCTTTGTGCTGGGGACATGGGCCACCAGACAGCCTGGACCTTGCTCTACAGAGGGAGCAAGAACTATCCAGAAAGTTAGAGTGCAAAGCTAATGCTGCTAGCGCAGGAACAAAAGGGGCTGGAGTCACAGCAGGATGGAGGGTGGGCGAGCTGAGGACCTTTGCTGGGGAGAAGAGGACCTTCCAGGGAAGGAGGCAAGTGCCTTGGTGGGGATGGAACAAGGAGGATTCCCTGAAATTGCCAAGAGAAGGAGGCCCAGCCTGCCAGATGACTGGATGCATGACTCCTTGTCCTAGATTCCCCCACTGATGCTGGGACCCAGGCTGCACCCCATCCTGTGTCCCCGGGACCAGGCTGGTTCTCAGAGCTGCTTTCTACTGGCAGTCAGCTTGCTGCTGCACAGGATTCCAGTCCGGGCAGCAGGAATTAAGCAGGCTGCGGAGCCCAGTGAGTCCTTATCTCTGGGAGACAGTTGTTGGGAATCACTTTGACTGAGTGGTTTTGTCTCCCCGCATTTTCCACTGTCAGGCGGCCTCAGGCCATGGATCAAAGGCGCGGCAGCAGAAGCAGCAGCAGAGCGGGAGGGGTGTCAGCTGCCCGCCCCGCCCTCCCCCCCATGTCCCCATCCCGGTCCCCCTGCTCCCCACCCCCACACAAGGCCTGGGGACCCTGCACCCAGCTCAGCCTCAATGCACTATGGGTGGATGAACTGACCAGAGAGATGAAGAATCGTGGTGAGGATGGGGGGTTGGGGGAGGAGGGGCTGAAGACGAGGAAGAAGAGGCCCTCTGTGGAGCCAGGGAAAGGAGAGGTGTAGAGAAAAATGAGAGCGATTAGGGGAGGACAATGGGGTGGGGGCTGGAACTGCCAGGAAAGAGAGGGGAGAAAGGAAGAGGGTCTGAACCGAGCGAGCGATGGGGAATGCCCTGGAGGAGAGGGGCTTGCACCCGTGTGCAGGTATGCAGAAGGGTAAGATGGGGTCCAAGACGACGTGGCAGGGCAATGGATCTCGAGAGACAAGGGAAGGATGGGGACAGGAGGGCAAAGAACAGAAACCAAAGATACACTCCCTAGCAGCTGTGTGCCAGAGGATATTGGGGCTGGGACCTCAGGTGAGGAGGAAAACAGAGAAGGGAAGGGGAAGTCTGTTCATCCTCCCTGCAAAGTGCAGACACAGAAGAAGCCTGGGGTGAGCGGCCCTCGGCCAGAGTGCACAGGAATAAGATCACAGCCCGGCTTGCCCTCACAGGGGTCTCTGGCCACACCCAGGGAAAGCAGTCCAGACCTAGCTATTGCCAGAAGCCTGCAACAAGCAAGACTCACCCTCCCTTGCCTCTTGCCTTGATATGGCAGAGCTCTGTGGGTGGTCAAACACCTGTCCCAAATGAAAAAGGTGGTAAAGGAAGCGTCCCAGCTGGGAAGAGAACCAGGGTGGTTGGTTGTGGGGGGGGGGCGCCCTTGGTTGGAGAGGAGCCTGCAGCAAAGGGAGCGAGATGGAGACCAAGAGCTGCTGGGAGGATCCGGGGAAGGAATTGGAAGCACAGGGTTAGCCGAGACCTACACTGTCTCCCCGTGACCTTGGGCCCACTGTGGTCCCTAACAAGGCACACAGCTCCTGTCTGCAGCCAGTCACATAGGCTGTGCATGTGTCATTTGGACACGTACCTGAAAACCCATTATTCCTTAAACTCGCCTTCCATGGGGAGATATTG
The DNA here is from genome assembly GCA_030556225.1 of Cricetiscus sungorus. Taxonomy (NCBI): domain Eukaryota; kingdom Metazoa; phylum Chordata; class Mammalia; order Rodentia; family Cricetidae; genus Cricetiscus; species Cricetiscus sungorus. The sequence continues at coordinate 133,740,012 of JANBXA010000734.1, forward strand.
AGGCAGGAGGAAGGCTACCTGGGATCACAGGGGTGTGGAGTGACAGTGCTGCAGGAACCCCTCCCAACCCCAGCACTTTTCTGTCCTCTGCCTCTGCTTTCCTGTCTTTGCCTTGTTATTCTTCTCTAGAAGGGTCTGGGATCAACTAAGGTCAAAGAGTCCCACTGGGGGCTTCCCAAGACCCTACCACAGGGCCAGAGAGGTGGCTCAGAGGGTAAAGGACCTGGCACCAAGCCTGACAGCCTACATTTGATCCCTAGGGCCCAGAAAACTAACTCCCTCACATTCTTCTCTGACTTCCATGTATATGTGCACACTGTGGTGCACATAGCATGTATGCATGTACACATGCATACAAAAAGCAAACAACAGATAAATACATATTTTACAGGTCTCACCCATCTTTATGACACACCCCAGAAAAGAGCGGTGTGTCCAGGGCCAGGCTGGCTGGATTTCTGTACAGGCTTTGTCCTGTGTTAACCTTTTAGACCAATTGTTTAAACTGCTCCATCCTCTACCTGCCTCCACTTGGGATGCAAAAATGATTGGCCTCCTCCAAGGGGATGGTTTAAAAACAGGATAAAGTGACCCACATACTGGGCTCAGCACACATCTGGCCTGGGGTGAGCATTCAAAAAAAAATGTAATCATCATTATTACTATTTAAAAGCACTTGTCTAACAATGCAGGCACTTTACATATGCTGATAAAAATTGATAAAAGCCTGAGGAAGTATGGCTAGCCCAGTAGGAGGGGGCAAAGGAATACTTTCCAGGAGGAGAAGTCTAAAAGAGTAAATGGGGCTGGGTTCCAAGGGATAGTAGAGAGTTGGGGAAGGGGGTCCTATAACAGTGGGGCAGCAGGCGCAGAGCCAGGAAGCAGGAAGCCCTTTGGAGACCTTCAAGTGACCCCCACCTCTCCACTGTGGGATCCTTGTGGCTTCTGGGCAGTCCCTTCTTTCTCCAGGAAGCCCAGGGACAGGTCTCAAGGCTCCCAGCCTGCCTGTGATATTAATTGTTAATCTCCCTCATTTTCTCTCCTCTGCGCCTGCCCTGGACTGTCTTCCTGAGCACCTGCATTACTGAGAAGGGAGGAGAAATTAGCCATTGCATCCTTTCCCACCGAGCCAAGCAGCTCTGGAAGGCTACACCCTTGGCCTTCTGGGAAGCTCAGCAGCCCAAGGTGGGGTCCTGGGAAATAAACAAGAAAGATGCCTTGGTGGCAGTTGGCTCACTTTCTTCAGCATGAGGTGGGAAACTGAGGCCCACAGTAAGGACTCAACTCATCAGACCACATAGTGAGACTGAGAGAGAGAGCTGGGAGGGGGTTCAGATCCCTTAGTTTTCCAACCAGTGGCTTCCTGGGCCTGCAGCATGCTGGGCCTAGCAAGACTTCTCCACTGTAGGATCTGCTCAGAGTAGGAGAAGCAGAAAGAACGTGGTTATTAAGCTCCTGCCTTGTACAAGGTCTGACAAGGGCACATTCCCATGGACCGCCTTGCTTCTTTCTTCTTGTCTCTCTTTAGGTAGGGTTTTGTATCTCCTGGGCTGGCCTTGAATCTGGTGTGCAGCCTAAGCTGAACTTGAACCTCTGATTCTCCTACCTGCCCCTCCTGAGTACCGGGATTGCAGGTGTGCACTGCCATGCCTTGTTTCTATGGTGCTGGGCATGGATCCCAGCTTCCTGCATGTTAGGCAAACGCCCTACCCACTGAGCTACACCCCCAGCCCCTCACTTAATTCTAAGGCTGTAGACGAGCAGTGTGGATGAGGAGAGGGAGGCCCAGGAAGCTCGTGTGTGTTGTTTGTGGTCATACAAGTAGAGACAGAAGCTGCAGAGCATGCCACTGTACCCACACACTACATCTCTGTTATTGGCTGTCACAGTCTTTGCTATGTTGCAGCCCTTCTGTCTTGTATATCTCTTCCATTCTTCCTGCTGAACCATAAACCCCTCAGAATTGTCCACAATCAATTCTGCAATGGTGTGTGTGTGTGGGGGGTCACAGTGAAGAGAGGAGGAGGTATAGTCCTCCTCAAAATGCACCTTGCTGGAGCACAGGTGACCTTCATCCCTTCCTTCCAAACATCCCTGTGTACTGTGTCCAGTGAACTTGACAGGCATCGTGAAAAATTCAAGTGCAGACCAGATGAGCAGCTGCTTCTAACAGTCAATACCCCACCCCCACCCCCGCCCCCACGAGCCAGTCCCAGCTATGCCTCACCAAAGCCTGCAGGCCTGGGGTTGACCAACAATTGCTGGTGACCTACTATGTTCCAGATGCAAGAAAGCATGTGTCACCCAGCAAACAGTGTGGCGCCCCCTCAGGTCCCTGGAGATGTGTAACCCCACATAAACTCTTATTCTTCCTGGTGCCCTTGGTCCCAGAGGGTGGCTCTGGCCACATCTTTCTAGGCGTGGATGGGACACTTAGATAGACACAGTTATTACTATGGTGGGCTAAGCTGCAGCTCTCCCAGGCTCGTTCTGAAAAAGGACCAGTAGACTCAGTCACTGTCCTTTCAATCATTGAAGAGCTCCCCATGTCACCCTGAAAGCCAGGCCACACCACAGGCATGGTGCCATGCCTCAGCTAGCTATCCGGAGCTTTCCCATTCTGTTCCCACCCTTGCCCCCCTTGCTCCCTCCACCCAGGATAAAGGGCAAAAGCAGAGACATAAACAGGGTTCTGTTTTCACTAGAGGCGGCTGCCCAGTCTCTCCTCAGGGACCAGAGCTGTGGCTTCTGACGGACGAAAGCAGGTGCTGGGCTGTGTCAGGAGCAGCAGCCAGTGGGAAATAACTCAGCTTTTCCACGGAGGAGGGTGACCTCGGGCAAAGGCAGAATGGCTGGATAGCAGTCACTGACAGGGTCTGAACCCCCAGAGAGGGAGGTTCAGCATCTCCAGGCCAGGACTGAAGCTGGCCACAAGATCATACTCATACCTCTGCAGTGGCTAATTCCCTGCCAGAGCTGGCCAGGCCAAGAATGCTGGTGGGGAGGGGGCACGCTTGGAGTGTGAGGACCCCTGGAGAACAGAGTGATGGTGACAAGTCCTCCAGCTGCTACCCCAGCTGGCTTTAACTGGGGCTGGCAGGTGTGGCTTGCATGTCTTAGAGATGGGCTATTACTGGGTATGGGAAAGCCAGTTGAGGAGGGCAGATGCTGGAGAAAAAAATGGTACTGGGCTTTGGGTCCAAGAAATCTAACCACAGACTCCTGGTCCTGTCTGAAAACTGACCCCTGGCCCTACACTGGCACTGCCAGTCGTGATGAGAAACCGGGCACGGAAGGGAGAATGGGAATGACTCCATGGACTGCCCCCTGCCCCTGGGAAGCCACGAGGAGCCTGAGTGGTCCCCAGCCTTCCCCTCTCAGCTCACCTTCTGGGGTGCACAGTGGGCAGCTTCCTAGGCTCCCTGCACCCACTCCTGCTCTTTCCAGGCGGGAAGCACACCGCACTTCCAAGGAAGTTTTCTTCTAAGGAAGAAACCGCCACAGCCATTCCCCAGCCAACCAAAACGGATGGGAGAGAGGGCAAGGACAGGGGAGCGAGTGAAGGACCCGGTTTGGAGACCGAGGCATAGACAAGAGGGTACTGACAATGCACATTTATCAAGCACCTACTGTGTGCCAGGCATTTTGCTCAAATCTCCATTTAGTCCTCAAGGTGCCTCTGAGAAGCAAGGAGAATGCCCTTCCTTTCAGGTGAGGCAAATGAAGCCCGGAGAGGTTAAGTAAACTGCCCTGGGGTCACACAGCACCATAGTAAGTAGCAGAATCAGAACTTAGAGTCTACCTTGAGGGTTCTTCTGACCCAGCCCACATTCCACTTGTGGGGCCTGGGTGGGAGGCTCCTTGAGAAAAGAAGAGCATACAGACCCCTTCTGTGGAGGCAGAAGGTGGAAGCCACTGGAGGGAAAGCCACCTAAGAAGGGAGGCAAAGGAAGTGCTGGGCGGGAGGGGGTGCAGAGGAGACTCTGGCTGGGGTTAAAGCCCCGTGTCCCTACAACCTGCTAAGCCTGAGAAATGAATTCCGATCCCTCCAAATCCCAACCTTGGAAGATGTTGTAGAGAAAGGGTCTCGTTTCAGGGGAGCGGAAGATCTTCCACACCTCCTCCCAATGCCCCGGTAATGCCAGGATGTCCCCAATCTGCTTTGAGGAATGGAGGGATTAAGAATAATAAAAAAATTGCAATAAAATATGTGTGAAGGAGGGGGTAATTGTGGACAAACGCAGCATTCAAATTCATTTTTCAGCTCTTTTACACACCATTTCAATCTTATTTTCTGCTTGTTAATGAGATCTTGTTGCCTGGGCTAGGCAAAACCTTCCAGTATCAGGGCATAATTGCACGTAATTTTCTCTCCTACCAATGATTTGCATCAGGTTTTTAAAAATTCTGGGCTATTTAACACCCCATGATCCCCCCCACACCGCCCCATCTTCCTGCCTACATGTCTCTCGCTCCCTCCTCCTTCCTCATCTCTGGTCCAGCAAGACTCATTTTAAATGCTTATTAGAAACGCAATGTCACCAATAAAGGGGTGGGGACAAAAAGGAAGTGAGAGGAGAAAGAGGCTGGAAGTCTCCTGTGCAGGTGAAATCCAGTCCCAAGAGTCCACTGACTGCCTTGCTCTTGTCCTATTGAGGGTCAGGAATGGTGAGGTTCAGAGGTCAAACAGATCTCAGTTAGAACTCCAGATCCACTGCTCAATAGCTCTGAGGCCTTCTGTGAATTTCTTAACTTCTCAAAGAATTCCTCCCCATGAGGACGATGGGTGTTGTGGGGCTCAAATCACCTCAATAGGCCAGATGTTTACATGGGCTCTGGCACCAAGTTTCTAAACTTGCTGGTCCATTTCCTCTGGAGGCCTTGGACTGTGATGGAGGGCAGAACTGGGCACCTGTCACTGAGAAACACTTGGGAGATGACATTTGTCAATAACCATGCAGATCTAAAGCTCTGTCTCAGGAGGAAGGGGATACTGCTATTTGTGGATGCAGACTCTGGACCCTGATCTGCCCTGAGCTGACCCTGTGGCCTTGCACCTCAACTTCCTTGTTTGGACCATCACACAAACCTTCTCTTCTAAGGACCGTCACACCAACCTCATGGGGGAAATACAACAGCGAGGTGAACTCTGCAGGCAGGCTGTTCCGATCTTAGCTCTAATGCTTTCTAGGACCTAGATAGACTGGATAGATGGAAGGATGGATGAGTGGATGGATGGATGGATGGATTAGATTGGTAAATAGATGAGTAAATGTATTATGAATGGATGGATAGATAGGTGGAAAGGTATATTGAGTGAATGAATGGTTGGATTGATGGACATATGAATAAATAAGAGGATATATAGATATGTGGGTGGTGGATGGATGGATAGATGGATAGATGGGTGGATGGTATAGGATGGCAAATTGATAAATGGGAGAGAAGGAGGATGGGAGGGTGACTTGGTGGAAAGGTAGATAGATGGATATATAAATAAACTGTAGGATGTATGTATGTGTGGATTGGTTGGGTGGATAGGTAGAGGACTAGTGGGCAGGTGGGTGGGTAGGAGGCTGAATGACTGAATGAGAGGGTAAATAGGTGGTTGGGTATATGTATGGATATGTGGATGTATGTATGAGTAGATTGATGGAGGAAGGTTGGTAGATGGATGGACTTAGTGGGTGGCTGAATGGATGGATGTGCAGATAAATGAGAGCATGAGTAGATGTGTGGCGGGCTGGTTGGATAGATGGATAGTATGAATGGATAAATGGGATTGAGAGGGGATGGATGGATGAGTTGGTAGGTGGGTGGGTGGATGGATGGATGGATGGATGACCCTAGATGGCATAGTCTTCTCATCTACAGAATGGAAGTCATAAGACAACTGCCATGATTCTAGGAATAGAATGAGGTACCACAGTTTGCTGCTTCTGTGCCTGGCCTGTATTCTGCATTAACTTTGTGTTGATGGTCACTGTAATTATTATTAATCTATGTATTCATTTATTTACATTTATACTGCTAGGGGTCAAGTCCAGGGCCTAGTGCATGGTCAGCAACACTTTACCTCTGAGCCACACTCCCCAGCCTATCAGGGGACTGTGTAACTACTTGATAGACACAGGAGGAAAAAGGAACAGGCAGCCGAGAGGAAGGAAAAACAAAAGGGTTTAGTTTGCTGAGACCACGGGCATGTGACTAATGGCCCACCTACAGACTGTTTTGGGGGAACTGTAAATATGGAGAAAGACAAAGAAGATGCTGGTGAGTGAGGGTGTGAAGAGTGTGAGCCACAGCCATGTCACCTTCTGTGACACAATGGCAAGAGCCCTTGACTCAAGGTCTGGAGTGTGACTTTGCAAGAATCTTGGTGTCCCAGACTCTGCCTAGACCTCAGTTTCTACTTCCAAGTCCGTCCACTAACGGTGGATGAGAAGGGAGCACCAGGGAAAGACTTCTCCCCCAGGTCCCGCAAGTCTGCCCCTGAAGAGGCCCCAGGAGAGGTTCCCTGCCTGCAGCCTGAAGTCCCCTGTGTGGCAGAACTCCGCTCTTGACTCTGCTTGGGTTCTGGGTGGCTAAGTTTGACCGCTCATCATCATCTTGATGTCTATCTCTACATTCCACTGGGAGCTCAACAGGGGAGGGAGGCCATCACACCAGGGCACCCGAGACAAGAAATGTGTCCCTGCCATGCTTCTCCTAAAGTCAGGGGTCCTGCTTTGCCATCAGATTGGGACCCTTCCATCAGACCGATATCTTTGTCTGGTGGACCTATCGTGCTGTTCCTGGAAAAGATCTGGAAGCAACTGTCCATCTTATCCATCTGTAGTGTTGAGGACCCAAGGGACTCACCTTGCAAAAGCTACTTGCCTACCTGCCTGCCTTCCTCTCCCCGCAGATAGTGTTTCTTGTAGCGCAGGCTGACCTTGAGCTTATTATGTAGCTAAGGATGACCTTGAATTTCTGATTCTCTTGCTCCTAGCTCCCAAGTGTTGGGTGGGATTACAGGTGTACACCACCATGCCCGGTTTCTCAGAAGCTATTTTCTAAGTCATTTTCCAAGTAACTGATCCTCAGACAGGAGCAAAGTCTTAACCAGAGAAGCCATCAGAGGGGAGGTCCCCAGGCAGCCTTCTCTTTCCCTGCACCTCATCAGAAGGACTCAGGGCACAACCAGGAGGTCCCTTGTGGGGTACTTAATGGCTGGGGCTATAAAGTGGGGCTTTGTGGGTAGGGTTTTTAGAAGATCTGAGCCTCACAGAAGACTTCGGACTGAGTCTACTCTGCCAGTATCCTCCAATCTGAGGTGCTGTACCTTAAATTTCTTTCCTTTTTTTTTTTTTTTTTTAAAGATTTATTTATTTATTTATGTTCTGCCAGCATATGCGTCTACATGCCGGAAGAGGGCACCCAATCTCATTACAGATGGTTGTGAGCCACCATGTGGTTGCTGGGAATTGAACTCAGGACCTCTGGAAGAGCAGCCAGTGCTCTTAACTTCTAAGCCATCTCTCCAGCCCCAGACCTTGTTTTTGTTTTTTATTTGTTTGTTTTTTGGTTTTGTTTTGTTCTGTTTTGCTTGTTTTTTAAACTCACAAATGGGTCTGCGCCATCAGCTGAGAGGTTAGGACCTGGGACTGCTCAGATGCGGCTTTGAGCCCTGACTCACGCACGGGTTAAGATGTGAGTAACAATCAGAACAGCGCCTGCCGGAAGATTGCAGAAAGCTTTGTTCTCTTCTCTTCCGATCACTACAGACTTGGCTGCCCTGGTGGCTCCCCAGGCCAGGCTCTCCCCATTTGCTTTTACTGATTTGTCCCAAGTGCAGGAATAGTGCCTGATGTGTGGCCCACACTAGGTACACTGGACCGCTGAGGTGCCACCTCGAGAATGGAAAACTTGTAGAACTTCCAGGAACAAAGGGATTTCTTATAAAATCCTGCTGGGTCTCTCCAGGGAGTCCCTGATACTCAGAGCTACTCATTTCCAAGACTGGATGGGGACAAGAGATCTTAGTCAAAGCATGAGAAGAGGTCTGCGTTCCCATAGACAGCCACAGACCACCAGCAAGATACGCAGGCTGGTCCATCCCTAAATTTTCCCCTGTGTGTAGCTTTAGCTTTGGCTTCTGGAGCAACAAAAATGCCTTCCAACTTGCATGGCTAACACTATCCTGGTGACAGGGACCAGATCTTGGGTAATAGTGTGCCAACCAAACTCAGCTCAGGGGACACACTCCCAGGGGGCCTAGATAAACCATGGGGGACTTTCTTCCTGGGGACAGAGGACAACAAGGAGATGAACTTGCACTATAAATTGTTTTCCCTCCCCGCCCCCCAACAGATCCCTCCCAAGGTCCCAGAGCCATGAAGATGAGAGTGAGACTTTCGACTTAAATCCAGACTGCATTCAACCCTTGATGCTCAGGGGAACCCTTGCCACCCTCAGTGGATGGAGGCACACACACACAACCGACCACATAAGAACAGACCCTGTAAGCAGGGAAACGCCGAGGTATCCAGACACACACTGGCCCCAGAGCAGAGGGAGGCTCTCCATCTCTCCCAAACCTGCACCTTCTCCCATACAACATGGCTAGCTGCAGATCAGTTTGCTCGCCTTGCCAAGCCTGGCTTCTGCAGACAGGAGGAAGAGGGGCAAAGCAGGTGGCAGGCAAAATAGACTTGGTAGACTTGGGAGTCTGTTGTAGCTACAGAAGCAAACACATCAGCTCCTCAAAAGTCACGCAGACTCCACACAAACCCACCAATAACCACGCCAAGCTCTTTGTTATCCCTCCATCTTTCTCCAAAGCCACGACTTCATTGGGCCACGAGTGGCCGAGTCAGCAACCAATGGCTTGTGAGTGAACCTGAGTTTCTAAGCTCCAATCTAGAGAAGTGTTCCTGGCCCAGAACCTTGGCAGCAAAAATCCACCACTAGGAGAGATCCCTTCACCCAATGGTTGGCCATGCCTGACAACAAGTGAGGAGTGCTGACTGGATCTAGAAAGAACTCTTGGTTCTAGATTCAGACCCAGCACCAGCCTTGTCCTGCTCAGTGTTGGAAAGTACCTGGTGCACATGACAACATCATCAGTCCCTGCTGATTTGGGGGATGTGACAACCTGTTCCCGAATCTCCAGCTTGGCAGCAAGAGGAAGGTCAGCCCAGACCCATGATCACCAATATAGGCAAGGGAAAGAAAAAGGAATAATGTTTCCCCTTCAAATTCTCCCAGGGTCTCCAGCATCTAGGCCACTGTGTTCTGATTGACACTTTTCCCCTGGGGGAGAGAGCCAGCTTGGGTTGCCCTGAGCCCCTCTGGTTGGGCCAAGAGGAGTATGGCAATGGGACCCACAAATGGAGCAAAGAAGCCACCTACCTGAGGAGACAGGCCATTGCTGACGGGGTTCATGTGGTTGGAGGGGGCCCCCGGGTTCATGAAGCTGTCCGAGTAGCTGGAGAAGCTGTGGCGGGCTCCATAGGCAGAGCTGGTGTCAGCGGCTGCAGCGGCTGCCGCCAGTCCACCCTGATGCATGGTTGATGGTGGGAGGGGCTGGGGCCTGTGCACTGTGCTGCCCCCATCTGAGGAGAGACCCAGAGAGGTCCTAAGCAAGTGGCAAAAGCAGCCTTGGGGCTCTTCCACCCGGATGTGCCCTCTGGAGGGAAGGGACCCGATTCTCAAGTGAAGTGACTTGGGCTGGTTCCCAGGCAGCCCTACAGACTGGCCTGGCACGCGGTTGACATCTAGATGACCTCTAGGCAACTTGCACACAGGCAGGTCCTGGTGTTTTATGTTAGGCATACAGTAGGTGCTCAATAAATGAATGGGATGTTGTTCCTGATGATGACTATAATCTGCCTAGACCTGGCACTATCAGCATTTTGTGGGTACTGGTGACCTGGGATGTTGTTCCTGATGATGACTATAATCTGCCTAGACCTGGCACTATCAGCATTTTGTGGGTACTGGTGACCTGTCGGGTGCCTTCTCTCATACTGGGGAAGGGTACAAGGCAAGAGTGAGTCCTAGCTTATGGGGGTGTGAGGCAGGGGTGCCTGAGGCTCAGTCAGATTGAGTTAGAGTCCATGTCAATGAGTGAACTATGCTTGAAATAACTGAACTCAACTTGCTTTTCCTCCAGCCACTACGCTATTTTTCTCAGTAGGGCACCACTGCACAGAGCTCCTGATGTCCTCAGCGCTGGCTTGATTTCTCATCCAGAATCATGGGAAGGGCTCTCTGGCTCCTTAGCCTCCAGGGCCTTCAGGAGGCAGCCTCGTGCCTCAGTCATCAAAATGTACCTTGTGTGTGCTGGGGTTGGAGCAAGATGCAGGTGGGGCATTGAGGACACTGGGGAGGGAAACCTTTACTTCCCGAGGCTTTTGGGTATCATGGGCTCTCTCCCTGCCACCCCCACCCCCAGCATTTCCCTTGCTGGGTCCGTGTGGCATCTTAGAAGCTACTGGAAGAACTGAGCCCAAGGGATCTTCCTTCCTTAAGGGTCTCAGTGGCCCAGTGCAGCCCTGGGGGATGGAGTGGCAGAAGGGGCTTGGCTCTTCACCCTGAGTGAAGAGGAATTTCAAGATCAGAATACAGAACTGTCCATTTTCTAATGGAAGACACTCACCTTGGGAGATGGTGGTGGTGGGGTAGGTAGAGTCCGGCAGCTGGTAGGGTGGCAAGGTGGGCATGCCAGTGGGTGGGAAACCCCCCGGCAGAAGGTGGTTGAAGGCCGCCAGCTGGTTAGCTCCTGCCTGCTTGCGCCAACGGGCACGGCGGTTACTGAACCAGACCTGAAGGGAGAAGATGCTGAGCCTGGGTCCCTGCTGATAGCTGAGGCATGGGTGGGGCGGTACCCCAGCAGGCAGCTCCCAGCTGGTCAGTATCCTCTTCAAAGAAGAAGAACCCACTGTTGCGCAGCTGGGGATGATCTGCAGGGGCTCCAAAGGCCGGCTCTCCTCACCACCATCCAGGGAGGTCTTTTAGAATGGCCCCTGTTTTACCAGTAAGAGACTAAGAACGAGAGGGAGTAGGTGACAGCCACAGGACAGAGTGACAGGAGGCCTGGAGAAGCCTGTTCACGTTCTTCTCATGACAGTGCTCCAGCCCAAGGTCTCCAGTCTTTGGTCCAAACCTCCAACTCCTTTAGGAAGCCTCCAGAGGCACAGCACACACACAGCATGTCCTGGGTAAGGATGCCCTTGGTACCCAGATGTGACGACTGGAAGCTGAGACCCTTCTCTGCTCACATAGCCTAGGCACTGCTAAAATAGGACATGCACAGGTGCACACATACACGCATGCACATCAACACACACCGCACCACACACACACACAGACACACACACACACATACACACACACATACACACACACATACACACACACATACACACACACTCTCTCACATACACACACTCACACACACACACTCACACACATACACACACACATACACACACACTCACACACACACTCTCACACACACACACTCACACACATACACACACAGACACACAGACACACACAGATACACACACATATACACACACACACATACACACACACACACACACACACACACACACACACACTTTCCACTTCTGGACTTTACACACCCTGCTCCCTTTTACCAGAGGTTGTTTCTATGTCAGGCTCTTTGGCTTTCAGATAGAAAGTTCTCCTACACCAACACGCTCATGGCTGCATCTAAGATGGGGCAAGTGAGCCCCTCCCCCTCCAAGGGAGGCCCTGCTTGGTCATTCCTCATGTCAACCATCATTCTATTTATCTGTTGCTAGCTGAGTGGCTCAGCCTCCCTTTGGGTTTGGGAAATTCAGGTCAGAGGCCCTAAATTCCTTATACCCTGCAGTGAGCATTCTGTAGGTGCTCAATAATTAATATTAAGGGAATGAAGAAAGGGACAAGGGCAGAACAAGGTCTCTCTATGTGGCTGTCCTGGAACGCTCTCTGTAGACCAGGCTGATCTTAAACTCTCTGAGTTTAAGATCAGCCCCTGCCTCTGCCTTCTAAGTACTGGGATTAAAGGTGTGTGCCATCACTACCTGGCTTTCTTTCCTTCCTTCTTTCTTTCTTTCTTTCTTTCTTTCTTTCTTTCTTTCTTCCTTCCTTCCTTCCTTCCTTCCTTCCTCTCTTTCTTCCTTCCTTTTGTTCTTTCTTTCTTTCTCTCTCCCTCCCTCTCTCCCTCCCTCCCTCTCTCCCTCCCTCCCTCCCTCCCTCCCTCCCTCCCTCCCTCCCTCCCTCTCTCTCTCTCTCTCTCTCTCTCTCTCTCTCTCTCTCTCTCTCTCTTCTTTAAGATAAGGCCTGCTGTGATCTAGTCTGGCTTTGAACTTGAGCTAGCCAAGGATGACACTAAACTTCTCTTCCTCCCTCCACTCCCAAGCACTGAGGTTACAGGTTGCACCATCCGGTTTATGCAGTATTGGGGAACAAGCCATGGCCTTGTGCACACTAGGCAAGCCCTCTGCCCACTGAGCTACAGACTCAGCACAGTCGCTAACATCTTGTTTTGCATTTAATCATGTAACCCAGTGGCTTGGCTCCCTCCATTCCCAGACCCCTCCCTCTTTGGGCCTTGAGTAACACCTGTCTCCCTGTCCCCTGGGCCAATGAAAGCACTGCCCTGATGGCCTGGGACTTTTCTAAGAAGCTGCCAGGCTCTGGGTGGTGGGAAGCCATGAGGCTGCCAGACTAGGCAATGAGAAAGCTGGGAGGAATGTGCCCAGCACAACAGCTGCGGGGATCAAGGAGGGAAGGCAGGTCTGCAGCTCCGGTGCCAGCAGGGGGGTGACATGAGCCTCTGCGGGCTGCCCTCTCCCCCTTGAGGGTGGAAAAGCAGAATAAGGTTCACTGACTCCTGGAGGGTTTAAGGCCAGTTTCTTCTAGGACTTTCCTTATTGCTTTCTGATTCCAGCTTTGGAGTCAGCTTCCTTCTCTTGGGTACAGAAAGAAGGTAGGACTCAGTGTCAGCCAGGTCAAGCTGCCACAGTCTAGCTCTTGGTCCCACGGGCCACTTCTCTGAGCTCCAGCCTCTATGTGACTTGGGCTCAGGGAGCGGCCATTCCAACCTGCTGGGCCTGCTGAGTCTGAGACTCTGGGGCCTTCAACATCATGGCTTGCAGCCGTGGAGCTGCTGAGAAGAGACACCTCTCAGGACGGCGTGGTTTGAGGTGGCCCCTCTGCGGGCCCATCTCCTCTGTACATGAAGCTAACAGCCCAGGACAAAGCCCCCATGCAAGCCACTCATCAAGTCATCCTGCCCTTCCCCAAGCTCCACCGTAGCCTTAGTCCTCTCCAGGCAGGTGCAGAGATGAGTGTAGCCTGTGCTCTGCAGGAAAAGAGATCCCCAGGGCCCAGCCTGGGGCAGATGAGACAGGCTGCCCCTCCCCCTTTACCTCCCCCATGGGAACCTGAACTTCAGCCCAGGCTCTTTCTCCTGTCGCCAGCCTCCAGCCTCGTTGATCAGGGGACTGTGTACTTCAGGTGTTTAGGGCCCTGGATGAACCTGCCCAGAACACATCTGGCATTCTTCTAGTGATGGGAAACTCATTGCCTGCCTGAGGAAGATAGGCCTGCTGGGAAATTTCCCTCCTCACTGGAGGTTTAGAGATTCTGTGTGCCTGCCCTCTTCTTGGCCGCCACTGCCTACTCTGCCTACTCTCTCTTTCTCCTCTCCAGCTTCTTTCCCATTCGCCCTCTCTTCTTTCTTCTCATCTCTCCCTGTGACCCCTCCTCCTCCACCTTGGGGCTCTTCACCTCTCTGTCAATCTGTAAATCAATCTGCCAACATGTGCGGCTGCGTGCATTACTATGTACGTGATCCCGGGGTCACCCAGGGGTCACCCAGGGGAAACTTCTGGAGCAAGCGAGCGCTACACTCCACATTACCCTCTCCGCCCCAGCCCCTGACTCCAGCCATCTCCCTACCTGGACTCGAGCCTCTGTGAGCTTGGTCCTCTGCGCCAGCTCCTCTCGGGTGTAGATGTCCGGGTAGTGGGTCCTCTCGAAGGCCTTTTCCAGCTCCTCCAGCTGCTCGGCAGTGAATGTGGTCCGACTGCGTCGCTGCTTGCGCTTCAGTGGGAGGTCAGGTTCTGACTCCACGTCTGAGCCCTCGTCCAGACGGTTCCCTGCAGCCGGGCGACACAGTGGGCACGGGTCATGCCTATGTCTGTCTGCGAACACCGATTGTCCTGGGGATTCAGTCTCTCCCGAAGGAACCTCCATGCTCAGTCCAGGAGACTGGATAAACACTTTCTGCCCAAGTAGTCCACTGCTTTTAAAGCTAGTCCCTTCCAGTTAGGCATTGGAGTATCTACATTGACCTGGATGCCCCTGACTTAAGTCCTGATGAAATACATCTCTCAAAACTCAAAGGCCGGGTGCTGTCAGGTGGTTCTGGGGGTAAAGGCTGCACAAACCTGCCGACCTGAGTTCAGTTCCCTAGGAACCACATAGTGGAGCGAAACCCCTCCCACCAAGTACACACACGCTGTGTGATATGTACCCCTCCCCCAAGATAAACATAAAAATAAATTTTGAAAAATCCTCAAAGGATGATAAGCTCTGAGGTAGGAGCGTGGTTGCATTTCCACTGCCAGTCAGTAATGCCTGTCTTTAAGGAAAGCAGGAAAGCGTAAGTACGCAAGGAGCAACTCCACCTTTAGGGAAAAGCCTGCAAAGTAAAGGCTTTGATCTCCCATGCAGGAGCCTGGCTGGGGCCAGGCTTGTTCAGGAAAAGGGTGACAGACAAGCTGAGCTCTGAGTCCAGCTGGGGAGGAGGTGGCAGAAATGACTTGATCAGCTGAGCGGTAGTGGCACGCACACCTTTAATCCCAGCACTCTGGAGGCAGAGGCAGGCAGATCTCTGTGAGTTCCAGGACAGCCTGGTCTGCAGAGGGAGTTCCAGGACAGCCAGGGCTACACAGAGAAACCCTGTCCATTCGTGCATCCATTCATTCACTCACTCATTTGTTCATTTACAGAACATTTACCGAGCACCTATCATGCTCCTGCGTAGACCAAGCACACAGGGGACCCAGGTGGGATCTAGACTCCGCTCAGTGCCCAGAACGCTCAGTCTAGTGCAAGCTACACAGATGCAGAAGGTGCCTGCACACACTGCCTATGGAGAAACAGTCAGGGAAAGGCAGGCTGAGTGTACAAAGTCTCCAGGCAAGTGTCTACACTGCAGTCCATCTACACCCTCGGCTCTGAACTACCCACCAGTGCACACTCAGGAATGTGCTTGGGAAATAGTGTGGGTGTTTGAGGACTCCAGGGACAACTCTGGTACAGCTGGGAAATGCACTCAGAGCTCTGTCATTCGCTTTCATGTGTCTTTGGAGAAGTCACTTCCTCTCTTGGTTTCCCCAACTGAGAAGAGAGGATGAAGAATATTCATTCACCTCCCCTACCCCGGTGGCTTTGGGAAGAGGTTAAAGTAGATGGGCGGTGATTTGGGGCAGAAAGTGCACAGGTAGGATGTTATTATTAATGATGATAGCAAAGATGATCAAGAAATAGAGGAGGGGGGAACAGAGAGGCCTGAGAAGGGACACAAACCCCTCAGTGCCCTTAATTTAATTCCTTGTACCCCACCTTCTTGGCACCCCCTTCTCTACCGCTAGGAACCCTCCACCTTCTGAGTTAAATCAAACAAGACACAGTGTGTTGGTGGCCCTGCAGGCTGCGGTGAATCCTTTGGGCAGGGAAAGCTGGTGGCTCATCGGAGCCTGGGCATCAGGCCTGGGGAGAGGGATTGTGGGGAATGCGGACACGGGAAAGTATTCATTAAATAATTGGCAGATTTGGGGTGGTCAGGAGGGAGTGGCTACTGGCCAGCTGTGACTCATGACTTCCTCCTTCTCTACAGCTGGGGGATGCAATTGTTCCAAGCTCAAAAGAGAAGGGACAGTAAAGAGCCTTTTCTCTCTGGGTTCCTCAGTCCTGTCTCTGCTTAGGGGAATAGGAGGCCCATGCCAAGCAAGGAAGAATGGTCTCTAAGTTTGGGCCCCCAATCTTATGGGGAGAAAAAGTCTATCTTAGGAAGCTTCCAGTCTGATGGAGGAGGCATCACTCCTGTGCTGGGACTTCTCAGTCCAAGGTGGGAAACACTATATCCAGCAAGTGGGTGCATGAACAGACAGACATCAGACATCAAGACCACTACATGACCCACAAAAGCCAAGGAAATCTGAGAACTGTTCAGGGACCAGAGATGCCAGGTCTCTCAAAGCTCAGGAAGCCTAGCCCCGATAGCATAGCCCACGCTGACAGTGGGAAACAAACAAGAGAATGGGAAGTCACTGGGGTGGCTACCATAACCTCTCCCAGCCACACTGCTTCTGCCTTCTTCAGGGTCTTTTTCTAGAGCCCATTCCATCCCAGGAAGGAAGCCATCATGGAGTGCTGGGCTATGGCAAGAAGTCTCAATAAACCAGTGAGACTATTAACCATCTGCCATTTGTGCATCCAGACTCTATACTCCCACATACAAGGCTCCCAATGAAGCTTAGCACTTACTATATGAATATGTAGGGCCACCTCCTGCCTCTACCTCTAGCCATGTCCTTGCTGTGGGATGGAGCCTGTGTATTCAGTACAACCCCTCATGGTGGGTGATCTTCCAGCAAGGAGCCAGACCAGGTAGATTTTAGCAATGTTTAGGGGGGCTCTTAAAGCTCTACCATCAGAAAACAGGGATGATGGGCTGGGAGATGGCTCCGTGGCCAAGTGCTCACTGCACAAGTGTGAGTTCAATTCCCAGCCACCACATAAAGAGCCAGTGGAGGTGTGCGCCTGTGACCTCAGCACAGGAGAGGCAGAAACGAATCCCTGGGGGTCACTGGCCAGCTATCCCAGCTCAACTGGTGAGCCCTAGGTCCTAGTAAGACACCCTGTCCCAATAAACCACTCCTGGGGAAGCAATGCCCAAGATGGACCTATGATCCCTATGCACATCCCCATCCTCCAAAGCACACATACACACAGTCATGCCATGTCTCTGGAGACAATGGCTGTGTCTGTGCTAAGCCAGCGGATCCTTGATTGTGATGTGGATGGTGCCTGGCACACAGCAGGTACTCAGGATAGCAGCATCGATGCTCACAGCCCAGCAGAGCAATCTCAAGTGCCTCTTGAAGTCTGGCACCCCGCAGCACCCCGCAGCACCCGTCTCCATGCAAGGGTTGCCGACCCTTCACACTGCTAACATTGTTAACGGTTGGAATGCCAGAAGACATTCACAGGTGCCAGTGGAACCCTGGAGCAGTGAGCCTGGAACAAAAGCCGAGGACCCTGCCTCCACACCTGCCATGGCAGCTTCTCTGAGAAGCCTGCTGTGGTTTTTAAATCATGGCGGCTGCTCTGTCCTCCCTGGCTTCCCCCGTCCTCTTTCTGGCTGGAGAAGTCCTACAGATAGTGATGGTTTCTGAAGCCACACATCTCCCAAGGCCTCCTCACCTCCAGGCTGTGGAAGCCAACACTAGCCAAGAGGCACAGGGTCTCTCTACTCTGCACCCCATCACAGAGGCCCTCCCAGTCCCATTCCCTGCACCCCTCTCCCTCCTCCTCCCAGCCCCGTTATTACAGTTTAACATAGGCCCTGGTGTGGAGCTGTGGAGGAGAAACGAATCACATAATAGTTGATATGCGTTTTAATCAAGTAATTCGGGCAGAGCCGAGAGCTGGCGAGTGTGGGCCCGGTGTCCCTGAATACCAAGCAGGCCTGGGCTCAGGCCTCGGCAAATGAAAAAGTCATTTACAGCTCAGCTGGGGGCCGCCAGCCTAGTGGTGGCCTGTCCTTTCGTCCCCTCTGTGCAAAGTGCCCAGCTGTAACTGGCTCAAGAGATGTGCACAGGCCAGGCTAGTTTGCAGGAACTGGCTTCACAGAATAATGGGGACTCCGGCCAGGGGATGAAGCACCCCACTCCTTCCCACCTCTCCTACCCCAGACCCCACTCCTTCCCACCTCTCCTACCCCAGACCCCACTCCTTCCCACCTTTCCTACCCCAGACCCCACTCCTGCCCACCTCTCCTACCCCAGACCCCACTCCTGCCTACCTCTCCTACCCCAGACCCCACTCCTGCCCACCTCTCCTACCCCAGACCCCACTCCTGCCCACCTCTTCTATCCATATTTCTCTTTGGCATTCAGCCCAGCACCAAGCAACTCAGCTTCAGGTCCCAGTCCTCTATCCTGCCCAAGTCTGCCCTTTCTATCCCACCATGGACTGTGCCCTCTGCCTCATCATGCCCCCTGGCCTGGTTCACTCGTGAAACCTGTGGGTAGCTAGCCAGGCCCAGGAAGGTTAGAAGCGGCAAAACAGCCAATGCTGGCTGCTGACCCACACAGGATTCCATTTCATCCTTTGTTCATTTATGCTACACACCGTCAGTGGCTCTCAATGCTCAGCACCAGAGGGTCAACTACAAAAAAAAAAAAAAAAAAAAAAAAAAACCAGCCCAGAGAGAACACCTGTCTTCACACAGCTGGCAGTGATGTGCTTGTAAGGGGTGTTTGTAAAATGAGTCCTTCACCTTCCCATTGGCCATACATGTCAACTCGTGTCTCAAGACAATGAGTTGGATGCTGGGGACAGGCCACTCTTCTCAACGGTGCCCTGCTCTGTCTGAGTCTGAAGGATGCTATGTGTGCATTGCTGGTGAAGAGCAGAATGGTCCAGCCTCAGTTCATCATAGAGCATCCCAGATACCCTCTACCCTCATTGCCTGGGGCTCAAAAAGAGGTCTTGCACTAAGAGAGCAAACGCTGGCTCCGAGCTCTGTTCTCTGGCCTCACTTGACTGTTCTTCCTTCCATATATACACATCTTCCCTGGTAACAAGGACCCAGTCAGGCACCCCACCCTATGCAGACTGTGCACCCACCAGTTTCGGAAGAAGGGAGGGAGCTAGGAGCGCAAAAGCAGCTTGAAGAGTCTTCCGTGCAAAGAGTGGTCTCCAAGGACCCCCCAAGCCCTGCTGCCTTCTCTCCCTCACCCTATATGGGGGTTCCGTGGAGCCCAAATGTCCTGGGACCCCAGGAGCTCCATTAACTCCAGCTCCTGGGCCAAGACTGCATTGCAGCGCTTAGAGTCTCAGGGATGTGCCATAGCATGGTCAAGAAGGCAGTAGCTTCAGTGGTGGTGGTGAGAGTGTCTGTCTGTTCTGGGGTTTTCCATGACCTGAGCACAGTCTAGCTCAGGAGTTCTGCAATATCCATCCCTAGTCTAAGGAAGTAGGTGAACTGTACCAATCCAGCAGGCTTGCTCTGACTTTCTCAAGGGGACTCTAGTCTGTCAGAGAGTAAGATACTCACTCCACCCCCAGGTCTGAAGGATCCCTGTGAACCAGAGACAGATACTGGGCTGTCAGAACCCTTGCTTCATTAAAAGCTTCTCCTGAGGTGGGGGCACTGAGCAGGATCCCTGGACCCCCAGTCTGTTGATGTTTTAATCTCCCAAACCAACAAGAGAAAAGATGTAGCATCTCTGGGAACGCTGGATTTGAAATCACATCTACTTACAACATGACAAAAACCCTCCTCCGCTAGGAAGTCCCCATTTAACTCCTTGGGGTTCTAGTTTCAAATTCTGAGCCTTGAAGAAGAAAATATGGGGTCTATGTGGGGCGGTTTGAAGATGATTCTGTGCTAAAAGCACAGTACTGTCCTTAGGCATTAGAGGGCGCTGTCTAAACACTCCTGACAGGAAGGGGCGGATCCAGGAAGACGGAAGTAGCACCACTTGGAACAGTACTGTGTGATCAGAATTCAGTTGTGTTTTCCAGGGCAGAGCTAGTGTTCCTTCTCCCACACTGAGCTGGGAACCAAGCATAGGTCATGTGTGGGAGTCAGGTGTCTTGTGTGGGGAACGCCTCAGCCAAGGACACTGAGTCAGGGTACAGAGTTCAAAACTAGAGTTTATCTGCCCGAAGATGGAAGGTCAAGGGTCCTGGGGCCCTATGTGGCTAATGTGGGGAGAGGTGGCAGATGTATGGGATGATGTGAGTGCCTTGGAGGCAGGAGCATATCTTTCCTGACAGGAGCTGAACTCCAAAACTTTCACTGTTTTAAGAACACTGTTTTCCCTCTGTTTTCCCTCCAGTCATGTCTGTGTATGGTGGAGGTGCATGAGCTTGGTGAGGGGTGGGCATGATGAAACACGGCGGTCAGAGGACAACCTTGGGCGTCAGCCCTCAGGCTCTTTTCACTTTTTGTTTGAGATTGGATCTTTGATTGGCCTGGAACTCCACATAGTCCAGGGATGTGCTCGTCTCAGCCTCCCCAGCACTGGGATTACAAGCACATGTCACCATGCCTGGATTTCTAAGCGGTTTCTGGAGGATCAAACCCACATCCTACCGCTTGCAAGGCATGTGCTCTCCAAATGAGCCTTCTCCCTAGCCCTTTTTGGGTTACTCCGATAATCAGGGGACTTAAGCCACTTATTGATGTCAATCAAAGACAGCAACAACCGGTATTAGGCAGAGCCCAGGGCACCATTTCTTTCTTTTTGTTTTGTTTTGTTTTCTTTTTCTGTTTTGTTTTTTTGTTTTTGTTTTTTTTGTTTGTTTGTTTGTTTTTGCGACAGGGTTTCTCTGTGGCTTTGGACCTATTCTGGAACTAGCTCTTATAGACCAGGCTGGTCTCAAACTCACAGAGATCCACCTGCCCCTGCCTCCCAAGTGCTGGGATTAAAGGTGTGCACCACCAACACCTGTCGTCTTCTTAATGCTACAAGAGAGTGGTCAAAGCAACCAGAACTGACAAAGGTGTCAGAGAAATGGGAGGAAATAGCTGGTGGCTCTGGCTGAGGAGCTGTCTGCCTCTTTCCAGCTGCAGATGCTGCTGGGCTTGTCATTGTTAAAAGCAGAGAGGAGACCAATCTGATGGAATGGATTCCCAGGCTGAACTCCCAGACCTGTGTGCCACAGAGTTCCAAGGTGACCAGCTCAGGGAGCTACCAACCCAGCCCCCTCTTTTCACTTCGCCTGGCATAGAAGACTGGCGGCCTCAGGCTCTAGCCCCAAGTGTGTCACCCGTCCTCTCAGCATCTCCCACTTCTGGATACCTGCTGCTGTGACTCTCCTGAACCGTGCTGGTGTAGCTAGCTCCAAAGTGATCCTCAAGAGGCACCGAGTGGTACCCACATAGGGAAGTGGCTTTATCCCTCTGGGTCGAGGGAGGGGCCATCAGCTGATGCTCCCAATCTCCCTGTTGATGGAGGGGACGGTTGTGAAACAAGGGCTTTAAATAGTACCAGATATACAGTAAGTACCCAGTAACTGTGATTGCTGTCACCACCAGAGCCCCCGACAAAGATAACTTAGTTTACCCTGGTCCTGGAGGCAAGGATTTGTCTAACATAAAACATAATGGCAGGAGTAAACACATGAATGAAAGAGAGAATGAATGAATGGCCAAATAAATGAATGCTCCTTTATCCCCCTCCCTTCTTATTTCTCACAGACCCAGCCACAAGCAGCCACCTCCAGTTCATTCCTTCCACAGGAATCTGTCCCAGAATGCAAATGGTGCCCACAGGAAAGCAGGGGGGTGGGGGATGAAAATCTCAGGTAAGCGAGCCAACAAGAGTACAAACATTACAGAACCAGGGCACCAAAAGAGGGGACAGGCACTTGGGACTCTGGGTGGGCATGGGGGATTGGGATGGGGAGGTTGGAGGGCTAAGAGGCGGCTTCAAAATCAGTGGAGGAGAAACAGGACAGCTGTCCCTTCCCACCAGATGAGGCTGGCTGCATGGTACACGAGAAGCAACCGAGCTCCAGTGCCATCAAGTCACATCTGCCCTCCCCCTCCCTGCTCCCGGGTCTCCTCAGTGCTGAGCCCAGAAGCAGAGGGGAGCAGTCATGGAGAAGTTCAACATGGAAACTGGTCCTGGGCCTCAAACTTTGCTTCTTGCCCATGCCTCTCATAGCTCAGCCAAAGACGAAGAGAAAATCCAGGTGTGGTAGCCCATACCTTTAGTCCCATCATTCAGGAGGCAGAGGTAGGTGGATCTCTGTGAGTTCAAGGCCAGCCTGGACTACAGAGTGAATTCAAAGTCAGCCAGGGCTATCTAGTGAGACCCTGCCTCAAAAATGAAATGGAAGAGTCTGCAGCCACCAGCTGAATACAGAAGCCATAGGTCTTACTCATCCGAAAAGCAAGCACTGAGGGAGAAGTCGGGGGCCTGCTCAGCGGGCAAGCAAGAGGGCCTGGCTTTCACCCCTGGAATCCATGACAGAGCCAGGTGTGGCATACAGCCTTGTCATCCCAGTCATGGAGTGACTGAGTCAGGAGGAAGTCTGGGGCTCACAGGACAGCAAACCTGGCGTACCTAGGGCATTCTAGGCTGCTGGGAGACCCTGCCTCAAAACAGGTGGACAGCACCCGAGGAATGACATCTGAGGTATTGTCCATCTCTACACATGTTTGCATGTGCATGGGCTTGCACACACACACACACACACACACACACACACACACACACACACAGAGAGAGAGAGAGAGAGAGAGAGAGACAGAGAGAGAGACAGAGAGAGAGAGAGACAGAGAGAGACAGAGACAGGGACAGGGACAGGGACAGGGACAGGGACAGGGACAGGGACAGGGACAGGGACAGGGACAGGACAGAGAGAACTGGTCCCAGCATACCCATCGCAGCTTCCTCCCCAGGGCCCTGCCAGCTGCTTTCCGTTCCCAACTCATTCCCTTCACTTGACTTCCTTCCATCACCCGTTCTCATTTTTATTAAGTCGGCCTTGCAGAAAATTCTGGAACTAGCATTTTGTTGCCAGGGAAGATGTATGGTTCTCTGCATCAACATAGGAACCAGTGAGTCCCTCCTGCAGGCTACACAGGCCCACAGAGACCAACTCAACTGTCCCCATAACTGTCCCCATCCTGCTTCTAGTACAGGATCAGCTTCCCACTGCCATGGCCACACTTAGCTGACTGCTTGGCGGGATGGGGGTAGGGGGATTGGGGTGGAGAGTGGGCGCTGCAAAGCCAGGTTTCTCTCTATCCCTCAGGCAGGCTGCTTTGGCACATGCCATACATTCCTCCCTAGATACAGAAAGTCTTACCTAGGATGCCACCTAATAGAAGTGACTTAAAGTGACAACACTCTGAGCATTCCAGGGCCATGGCTGTCTCCTTAGGCTGCCTCGAGGAGCTCCAGGGAGGTGGGTGATGTGGGTACTGGCTGCTGGGACACAGGCGCTGTGGAAGGTGGGGGGAATCACTTCTAGTGTTCTAGTGTGCGGTGCGTCACGATGGTAACAACGTATAATGGAATATTTTAAGATGGCCAGGACATAGAAGTGTAAATGTCCTTAGCACAAAGGAATGGCACATGTCTGAGGGGGTGGGTAGGAGAACTACACACCCTGTGTCCACAGAAATGTCCTCTGCACCCCATAAACACGGGCAACTAGCGTGTGTCACCTAAAAATCTAAGAGGAGGGACTGGAGAGGTGGCTAGACACTTAAGAGCACTGGCTGTTTTTCCAAAGGACCTGGGCCCAATTCCCAGCACCCACATAGCGGCTTACAACTAACTCTCAGTAACTGCAGTTCCACGGGATCTGATGCTTTCTTCCACAGGCGTTGGACAGATGTGGTACACATGCACACATGTAGACAAACTCATATACATAACAAGCCCTAAGATGCATTTATGAAACTGCACATAGAGCTAGAGATGTGGCTCGGGTGGTGGAGTGCTTGTCTAGCATGCAGGAAAACCCCGGGTTCCATCCCCAGCACTGCATAAATCAGGTGGGCTGGCGCATGCCTGTAATATAGCACTCAGCCTGAGCTACATAAGACTGTGCCTCAAATGTGTGTGCGTGTGTGTTAGTGTGAGTGAGTGTGTGTGGGTGTGCATGAGTGTGTCTTTGCAGAAGTCCCACAACTCACCCAGATAAGAGGACTATAGCCTCACACATGGGAATGTTCCCAGAAGGCCTTTGGGCTAGTTAAAAATAAGACCAAAAACAAAAAACAAAAACAAAAAAACTCCAGGGAGGGACCTTGAAGTTTCACCAACTTGCTGTGTGACCTTTAAGAGTCTCAACTACCTCTCTGAGCCCCATTTCCCCATCTTTGAGAAGAAGGGGTTCTTCTAGGTATCTAAAATCAACCTGAAAAGGCCCTGGCTGTACGTGGCTTATTCATCACTGGTCAAGCCCAAGTCAGATTGCTCAGCACACAGTAGGACTAGCTGTCACCTTAAAAAAGACTACAGATAGTGAAGTTCCAGAAGGGGTCTAGATACTAATTTGGGGGAGGGGTCAGTGTGGGCCACAGAACATCCTAAAATCACGTTTCTTGCATGGAACAGGAAAGGCTTTTCCCCTCACAAACTGTCTGGGGCTATCTTTTCTTGCTGATTCTTCCTCCTCCTCCTCCTCCTCCTCCTCCTCCTCCTCCTCCTCCTCCTCCTCCTCCTCCTCCTCCTCTTCCTCTTCTCCCCCTCCTCCTCCCTTCTCTCTCCTCCCTCCTCCTCCTTCCTCTCTTCTCCCTCCTCCTCCTCCTAAGCCCACTTAGGTTTTCCCTCCTCTCCCTCCCCTCCCTCCTTCTGTCTGTCTCTCTCTCCTTGTCCTAGATGCCCCTTGCACCCTGCTGGTCACTGGCCCCTCCCCTCTGAATCTGCCCCATCCTGCCCTGTCTTCTCCCCAGCAACCTGGGGTGGGGGGTGGGGACAATCCTCCATCAATCTAGGCTGCCCGGCCCTCTCCAGCTGGCCTGGCCAGGCTGTTCCCAGGCAGAGCAGGTCCACAGTGGAAGGTGGTGGAAAAATGTGGACAAATTTCTGATTTGCAACACTCTGGGAAAGAGTTTATTGCCATTGTTTGAGGACGAATGTGTAAATAAAGCTAGGCGAAGGTGGCGGGGGAGGCTGACGAGAGGCAGAAAACGAGAAATTTTATGGCCATAAGGAGCGTACTCTAATGGTGATTTCTGAGGCATTGGACCATGCTAGTTACTTAGCCAAATGATTGCCGAGGTGCTGGGCGAGGCGGCTTATTTCTTAATTACAGTTACATCTTGCAGCAGGCAGACGCCCCTGCCCTGCAAGGCTTGGTCCAGAGCAGCCGCTGGCCTGAAACCAGGACCTGATACTGGGGTGCTGGTGAGCAGCCAAGAGAGTGGGAGCTGTCCCTCGCCCCCATCAGGAAAGGGGACACAGAACTTCTTCCTGTGTCCCTAGCATTTGTCACTCCTCTCCCACCCCGTCCTGGGAGAGCCACCGTGCTTGGAAAAGAAAGATGGGCCTGGAAGTTGGGCTGAACTCTCTTTGGAGCTGCCTGGCTATGACAACCACAGGGTGACAACAGGGGAAGTGGTTGGGAGGGGGTGGGCAGCTGCTTCTGACACTCTGTGTCATCTGGGCCAGGTGCAATGCCCCCATGATCCTGCCTCTTCCTGCCAAGAAGGGGCTTGGCTAGACCTCTGGGTGCTGACATCTTGGAACAACCCTAACATCCGGCCTCTCTGCCGCTCTCAGAGCTCTCAGAGTGGGTGATACTCATTGTCAGAGTTGGGGAAACTGATTTGCAAAAGTGACCACTATGGGCCTGTTGAACAGTAAGCCAACTGCCTTCTGTGGTTTCTGTCTGTCCACAACAGCACAACAGGGGGAAGGAGGTGGCTTTGACCTGAGATGTCCCAGCAGCTCATAAGGCTGTTAAAATCTTCAGTCCTCGGGTGGACAAGGCAATGGGAACTCCTCAGGAAACATTCAGAAAAGCGAGGAGACCTGAGCGGAGGGTAAGACGGTAAGACGAGAACCAAGTCCTGGGTTCAGAGCAGGGAAGGCCCTCGGAGCTAGGACTACATCCAGTCACCATGCTGTGCAGCACCCACGCCTCCCAAGCTTTCTTCTGGGAATCCCCTGGTGGGTCTGTGGGTGGTGCCTAAGAATGCTCATTTGTAGCCTAGATCCCACGTGTCACCAGTGAGTGCTGGTCACTGCCAGCTTTGAGGGCCACTGGGGACAGAGATCCAGAGTGATCCACAAGGCAAGGGTTCCTATTCAGCAGAGAGGGAAGGGCTGTGAACACTTACAGCTCTCCTTCCCTGGGTGATGGCGGCAGACAGAGAGCCTGAAACCCACCCTAAGCCAGCTCCTACCACCTGATGTGACAGGGCTCTTGGCAGTCCCCAGATCTCTTGCCTGCCTCCCACAGGTCCTTTCTGAACACACCCCCTCCTCTCCATCTAGCTCTGACCTAAGTCTCATCCCTCTCTTCCAGTCCCTCCCTCTGTGCTGGCATCCCTGATATCTTCCAGGGCAAAGAACTGTCACCCAACCAAAAGAGACCTTTAAAAAGCTGACATCAGACAGTACCTGTCCCAGATCAACTGCGTGGTTGAATGATTTGGAGAGCCCACAATGAATATATGTTGTCATAGACTGATGACATATGTTCATTTCTCTTTTGTTCATTGCTTTATTCCTGATGCCCGGGAGAGGAGCTGGCCTATGGTCATGAATGAATGAATGAATGAATGAATGAATGAATGAATTCTTCTCCATGTCCAGATGGGTGCCCTAACTTGGAAGGTCCCAGCAGATGCCCACAACAATTTGCTATTTAAGCCAGTGTGATTGTTGGCCAGTCTGTTAGCATCCCCTTGCACAAGAATCTCATTAGAGATTGATTTATGTGGCACCAGCCGCCTGCCTGGTCCCTGCTGACTGCTCCAAGAGGGCTGAGGACTTAAGCCCTGGAAACCAACATGAAGACCCTCCATCCAGTCCCCCATCTGTGTCCAGATGTTCAATTCACTCCTGTCCGCCTGCAAAAAGAGTGTCTCCATCATGACTGCTAAACAGCCTTCTCTGCCTAGGGACTCTGAAAACCCTGGACCCTCACTAGTGTCAAACGGCTCTGTAAACATTGGAGTTAGAATCCAATCTGCCCCTGCTGCCCATGCCATTTCTAGGCTGATATGTTTTAGATAATATAGACGGACAGACAGATAAATCTGTTACTTACAACCTATGGCAATTACTATTCTGAGCTCAGTTAGCTGGATCTTGTTAAAATAAACAATGTCATTTCCCCAAAATGTGGCCAACCATTGTAAGGCAATGGCAATAAGATACCAGGAGATGGCAAACTCCAAAGACACACTGGTTCTCAGAAGGCAAAACCCTTGCCTCTGGGTATTGTGAACATGGACAAAATTTTCACCAAAAGGAGCTGAGGGCAGAGGGCTGGAGAGCTAGAGGCTCCTACGTGACGACAAACTGAAACTGGGTATCTGAGACACCTCACCAGGTGTCAGGCTATGCACTCAGAACTGTCACGTCCCTGTAGGCACCAAGACCAACCTCATTCTAAAGATGAGAGTCAGGGAGGGACTGGGATTTACCCAAGAGCACACAGCCATTGGTGGCTGAAGCAGGACTTGAACCCAGACCTCTAGTCACTTCACCCTTTGTGAACTGAGGGTATTGAACAGACCTTGGAAACTGTAGAACACACTCAGGCTGATGTGTTCCTTACGGGCCCTTCTCCCCTGTCCCTGGGCCATGCTGTGCTTGCTGTGAATGGCCTGTGAGGGCGGATGATGAGGACCAGAGCTCTGCAGACTGAGGCTGCATTTGGTGACAATGGGTAAAACATTCTGGACGAGGTCACATATAGTGGTAGATGCTGTGTGTGGTGGGACCGACGGGGATGGCCTCACGGGCACTGAGGGTCATCCAGGCACAGGGGTGTCTACCTGTGACCTTATAATTCTGGAGATGTGTCTTGACTTTCCCTTTTGTGTCAGGGTCTCACTCTGAACCAACAGTGTCCTGGGGCTCACTATATGGGCTAGAGATGTAGCTCAGTTGATAGAGCATTTGCCTAGCATGTGTGAGGTCCTGGGGTCAACCCTTAGCACCATGCAAACTTAAACAGGAGGATCAGGAGTTCAAAGCCAGCCTAGGATTCATAACAAAACAAGATCCAATCACAAAGTTCCTCACTGTGTTACCCAGTCTAGCCTCAAACTCGACAGCATCTCTGTCCCAACCTCCCAAGCCTTAGGCTGATGGGCATAAACTAACAAGCCAGACTATTTTCTATGCTGCTGGATTCTCATCCAGGTCCTCCGAACCTTCTGTGGTACTGTGAATGAAACTGTTCCTCCACACTGCCCTCCTTCTGAACCAGCCACCGGGGCCTCCCAGCCCAACCTTGGTCTCTGTCCCTCCCCAGCTTGGCCCCCACCCTCTAATTAAATTCCCCTTGGAATAAGTGGTTTTGTACAGGCCTGCTAAAGGCAAAGAGGTTTCACAATTGCTTTTCTTTCTCTCTTTTTTCTTACATAACTGGCTATGTACGTCTCAAGGAGGTTGTACTTATGGCCGGTACACTGGAAAATTATTCTGTCTCTTACGAGCCTACTTTTCTCTCGAGGAGAATTGAAATCTGGATTTCCTTCTCCATTGTGGCCCCTTCTCTACGTACCTTGTGTTCATAATATCCTCACTGTGGTCCCCACCCCCTCCATCCCCCCAAAGCCGAATCCTCTGCCTCCTGCCCACAGCATGGAAAGGCTAGTGCCCCGAGGCTGATCTGGGGAGCAGGGAGGAAGCTTTTATAAGTTCAGGGAGCTGAGGCGAGCGGTTAGGGTGGCCTGGGGTGGGTGCAGAACAGTCGGCAGTCGGCTCCACTTAGAGATGATTTTGCCTCCAGAGAACTGGATGGGCTCCAGCCTTCCTGAGGCTGGGCACTGGGCATGCTGGGAGCCTTTATTGGTCCCATCGGGTTCCCGTTAAGGGTCAGGGAGTAAATCACAAACAAATGGACCGCATTTCCATTTCTGAAGGCATCTCCAGCCGGTTGGGCATGGGCCCTCCACGTGAGGGACACCCTCTTAAGTGGGGCCTGATGGGTTCAGGAGCCAGGTGGAAAGTATACCCACAGGCCAGGGCTTCCATCTACACAGCTCAGGGCCCTCACAGGTCAGCACCACCTTCTAGTCCCCAAAGCTTGACTAGTAAGACGTCCTTCATGATAGAGAATAGACAGATAATTAGATGTCTGGTACGGGTGGGGGTAGGTGGGATGATGCGAGGTGGGGTGGGGTGGGTGGGTATTACTATCGGTCAGGAGTCCATGGGCTTCAGGAATTTGGGGTTGGAAAATTATGATCTACGGTATACAAGAAGTGGGTAGGAGAGCTTGCAGAGGAAGTCAGAGTCTGCTTAGGCGGAACCACAGCTATGGGCTAAAGGAGTCGGGTAGAACACAGGTCCGTGGCAGAGGCTGGACACTCAGAATGTCCAGGTGCCTGAGCGGGGTCACCAAAAGCCACATCATTCTGTGTGTCACACTCTTTGGCTCCCAGACTCTCCTGTCCTGGTCTTAAGACAGGGATTTGGCAAAGGGAGATAGACTCAACCACACCCGTGGAGATAATTGCCTTTTGCAATGATTAAGACTATTTGCCAACCGAGCCCTGGGCACATAGTATCTCATTTAATCCTTGTTGGAGATTCTCCTGGCAGGTAAGAACCGTCATTTTCATGTGAGAAATGATGGTGCCACCCCCCATCAGTGACCATGAGGGCATGCAGAAGGCAGCTCCTGCGCCCTGGGTGTTTTAGAGGCATTTGCAGACTAGCTCTTCCTTTTTAACTATCAACTACATCACAGAGAAATCAGCCCATAGAAGCAAAGCCACCTTGTGCGTGACAACTTCCAGGCTGACTATGGGGCTGAACCCAGGGCTGCTGTCCCCGGAGGTGGTCAGTCTACTTTTGTTCCATATCCAGAGTCTCATTGCCTTACTGATGAGAAGGCTGATGCCAGAGAGGGAATGGAATTCATGGGAAGCCACACAGCAGGTCACCGAAGGAGAATTCCAGATGTGTTTCGAGTATGTCACTGAATATCAAGGTGAATGACAGCATGCCCTAGCAGACAAGGAAGGAGTCCGGTGTCCTTTCTGTGGCTACTTTTCACTAAGTCCTAAAGTCACCCATCACTGGTTCTAAGGCAGGGCCAGCCTACTCCCAGCGAGGGTATCCTAGACCTGGGAACAAGAAAGGTGCCAGGAGAAATGGGGTTAAAGAGAAAAGGAATCCCAGGCTCTCAGCCCCCAGCCCCTATCTGGGCCTCTAGGGAAAACTGACACAAGAGCTTGCCACATCCTCCTGGGCCCT
This sequence comes from Cricetiscus sungorus, assembly GCA_030556225.1. NCBI lineage: Eukaryota > Metazoa > Chordata > Mammalia > Rodentia > Cricetidae > Cricetiscus > Cricetiscus sungorus. Next base: position 133,770,224 of record JANBXA010000734.1, read on the forward strand.
GACATGTTGGGGAGAAACTGGAGGAAGCTGGGACTAGCCTGGGAAGAGACTTATCTATAGCCAAGTGACTGAGTCACTGTTTGCTGAAGGTTGCTAGATATGTCCCAACAGGCACCAGCCCAGGGCCTGCTCCAGCTGCAGACACACCCCAGCACCCCAAAGCAGGACAAAGGCAACCCTTCTCCTGGTGTGGGGGGGGCTGCCCCAGAGGAGAGCCTGTGTAAATGCATGCAGAGGGATGGATTTATTGGTGCTCCTGAAACAGAACCATTATTATAGTTAGCAAGCTTTTAGTGGGCATCTATTAGCTGCTAGAGGAGCTCTCTCTTGAACTGGTGTCTCTTCTAACCTGCCTGTCACCTCTATGGGATGACTGATAATGCAGTGTTTTATAGGTGAGGAGAGTGACATCTGTTTGTCTTGGGCAGGGGCTACTGAACTGTCAATAGTGTTCCTGTTCAACCCCGGGAAGGGGTGGCGGGAGACGGGGGGAGGGAGGGGCGCGGGGTGAGTGTGAGTGGGTGGGGGGTGGAGGGGGGTTGAAATCACCTGTGAGCCCTTCTTTTTTGACTTTTGCTTTTGGTGTGGGGAGGTGAGTTAGGTTCTCCTGTAGGCCAGGCTAGCCTCAAACTCACTGTGTAGCCAAGGATAACCTGGAACTTCAGCTCTCTCTACCTCCCCATCTTGAGGGTTGAGTTCACTGGTGTGTGGCACCGTACCCTGTCTGGTACAGCGTTGGGGACTCAACTCAGGGCTCTGCAGACTCTAGGGGAACACTACCGACTGGGCTACATCCCCAGACTTCTCTGGGAGCTTTTGAACAACTACCCAAGCCCACAGGACTGGAGGAAGTTCCAAATAGGCCCAGGGGTCTCCCGCTGAAGGGAATAGTAAACCCAAGTCCCTGGGTAGGAGTTGGGACAGTGAGGACCCCATGCCGCTGTGTTTGGAGTGCTTCCCAAATCCTCAAATCACCACCCCTCCCTCCCCCACTTACTGCAGCAGAGCGTGTAGATACCAAATAGGGGCACACATCCCTATGTCCGGCCTCACACCCTACATCTGTGTCCCTCAGACCCGCTTGCTGAAGTTGGGGTTCCTGAGCTCTAGTCATGAACGGCTTCTGGGGAGAAAGGAATCTCTGTGGGCCATAGCTCAGATGGTAGCCTGATTGCCCAACAGGCAGGACAAGGTGGGTTTGGCCCCAGGTCCTGCTAAACTGGGTGTGGTTGTGTCCAAGTACTCTGGAGATGAATACAAGAGGGTCAGAAGTTCAAGGACACCCTTGGCTACATAGCCAGACTAGGCTACAAGAGATCCTGCCTGGGCTGGTGTGTGTGTGTGTGTGTGTGTGTGTGTGTGTGTGTGTGTGAGAGAGAGAGAGAGAGAGAGAGAGAGAGAGAGAGAGAGAGAGAGAGAGAGAGAGAGAGAGAGAGAGAGCGCACATTTGGAGGTGGGGGAGGGGAGATTGCAGGACAAATCACTATTAAATCCAAAGGACTCAGGTGAAGCCCACCCACCCGACTCCCTTCCCCCTGGCTCTTCCCCTTATCTGTAGTGTGTCACATTTGGCCAGGAACTTTTTTTTCTTTTGTTTTGTTTTCCTGGCAGGGTCTCACTATATAGCCCTGGCTGTCCTAGAATTTACTATGTAGACCAGGCTGGCCTCAAATTCACAGAGATCTGCCCGCCTCTGCATCCTAAGTGCTGGGATTAAAGCCGTGTACCACCCCACCCCCACCCAGCCCTTCTAACCTGAGTGTGCTCACCCTCCTCCGTTTCACAATTACAGCAGAGAGGTAGAGGCTTGCCCGATGGTATTCAGAGCTATCCCAGGAAGGGTCAGGGCTTGGGTTTGTCTCCTCAGTGCAGCTTCTAAGCCAGGGGCAAGCTGTCTTTTGTTTTGTTTTTCTTTTGTTTTAATCCGAAGGAAAGTCACACCTCCAGTGGGGTGAGGGTGGGGGAGGGGTGGGGAGTGGAGGCGGGTGTGAGGGTGGGGGTGGGGTCAAGAGCATCTCTGGGCCTTTCCTCAGTAACCATGAAAGGCCCTACCCCTGAAGCCTCTCAGCCAGTGTGGCTCTTCCCCAGGTGAGGTGAGGGGAAATTCAATCCCGTTTCCTTAGGTCCTGTACTTGCCAACAATCTGTTTGCTGCAAGCTCTCTGAGAGGCCCAACAGGCCTTGGCTGCCTCGCTTCAAATAATTGACTTTCAAAGCGAAGTATTGCCTCACACTACCTGGGTGAGAGGTGGGACCCCGAGGACCTTCCCAGGGACCAGGGAGGTGCCCATCTTGGTAAATGGCCAGACGCTCTGCGGTGGCCTCCCTGGCCTTTCTACCCTGCCTTCCCCACTGTCCCAGACCGCTGGGCCATGTGTCACACTGGAGGTTAAGTCGCAGCAGCGGGCAGGCAGGGCCTCTTGGTCCCGGTGGCATTACACCTACAGAGAACTGTGGCACCATGAGCTGGCCATTCTGGGGTGGAGACACATGGAGTACATGCCACCCCTCCCTGATGACTCTTTTGGGAGCAAGCTTAGCATCTCTGCTTAGAGCAAGATGAACTGCGTATGGAGGTGTGTGAGCGGACATCGTTTTGGTTTTGGCTTTCATCTGGAATGCAGAATTATTTTATTCCCTAAACTGATTTCTTTTTAGCTGCTTTGGTTTTGAGTTTATTTTTATGTTTATTTATTTTTGGGGTGTTGGAGAACAGGATTCCCTCATTGTAGCCAAGACTGGTCTTGAACTCTTGATATTTCTGTCTCCACCTCCAAGTTCTATGATGACAGACACATGCCATGGGGCCTAGTTCATTTTAGAGTTTGTTGCTGTTTGGTTGTGCGGCAGGATTATAGTATTTGGAATACTGTTTGGAACAGGCCAATTTGAGATGTGTCATTCTCTTGCCTCCCTTGTGGGCGCTAAGATGTCAGGGATGAGCCACAGGGCAGGCTGCAGGACAGTTTGAAGTAATCAAGCCATTACTTTGAAGCTGGTCCGACTGTTGTGCCTTTGGGGAGAGATGCCACAGCTCTTGTTTTTCCTCTGAATGGCACCGTTGCCATAGTGACACCCCCACACACCCATCTCTCCAGCCCCAGGCACGAGCCCCCACCTTGACCACTTGTAGCAATCCATGAATGAATGATGCAAGCTCCGGATGAATATACTATCAAGGACCCAAAACTGAGAGCAGAGGTGCTGTCAGCATCTCCTAGCTGGTCAGCGGGACAATAACAACACTGAGGTCATTAAATGCATTGAGAACCTATTGTGACCAGACTGGGTTCATGCAGGAGGCCATCTCCCCTCTCAAGCATAAAGAAATGCACACTGCACGTAAGAAGATGAAAGCACAGAGAGACAGTGACATTTTCCCAAGGACAAACAGCAGATTCAGGTTGGAACCTGACTTCGGCTGACGACAGAGCCTGGAAGGGGCCACTTTGAATCCTGCCTTGCTCAGACTCACTGGAGTCCTGGGATGGCTTCTCTACCCACTCAGGGCGCACTGTTCTCTCTGTCTGGAAGAGGCTCCACGGCCGGAAGTTCCTTAACTCCACCCTTCGGTATCTCACCTTTGTTTGTAAAAACTGGGGAAGAACTGTGTAGTCCCCAAGTCCTCAGCCCACCTAGGCCTCATATTTCATCGTGCTATGCCAACAATGAGCCACGTTACCTCCTCGGGATAGTCAGGTAGCTTTCCTGAGCACACAGCCTTTCCCTGTGAAGACTGGAAGGCTCTGGATGTTTCCAGAACTAACGACTAAGTTTTTCAGTGCAGACTCAAATCATAACTGGGCCTGGTGGCTAATGATTGTCATTCAAGTCATTTAGAAGTCTGAGGCAGGAGGATCAGAAGTTTAAGGCCAGCCTGGGCTATAGAGTGAGTTCAAAGCTAGCCTGGGCAACTTAGTGAGAACCTGTCTCAAAATAGAGAGAGAGAGAGCTGAGGGGAGACTGAGATGGCTCAGTGGGCAAAGTCACTGGCTGCCAAGTCTGCTGAGCTGAGTTTGATCCCTGAGACCCACGTAGTGGCAAAGAGACCCTGATGCTGATTCCCACCAATTGTCCTCTGACCCACACACATGCTTTGTGGCAAGGGCATGCCCATGCGCATCCACAGATACGCATACAGAAATAACTAACTAAACATGAATTAAAAATAAGGGCTAGAGTTGCGGTTCAGTGGTAGCCCAACACTTGAGCGGCCCTGGGTTCCACCCCCAGGACTTGAAACCCTGAACCAAACAGCTGCCTATGGTGGAGCAGTGACAGGTTTCCACAGGACATAAAGAAGATGACACTCATCCCAAGAGCCCCGCTCCTAGGCTAGAGGGCGGGGCCTCTACAAACTCCATCCCTTTTCTGTATTCTCACAGGAGCCAAGGACCAAGGTGCTTGTGTTCTGGGTACCATCTTGTCCGGGCTGTTGGCACTTGGCCTTTACATCAAGCCTGGGTCTTAAAATCCTTCAATTGTTCCTGGGCTGCAGGGAAAGGCAGAGCTTGAGGGTCTCCTGTCACGGGGCCACACCAAGCTACAGACAGCAGGAGTCTTTCCTCCACCCTTTGAGTGGGGAATAGTCTCCCTTAGTATCCCAGAATACTCCTGAAGACTCAGTAGACCTCAGTTCAGAGGCTGGGGGTGTAGTGAAGTGATTGCCTTTTGAGAATGAGGGCCTTCATTTAATGCCCAGAACCGACAGGACGGGGCAGTCATGGTGGCAGACCGTGGTCATCTCAGCACTGGGGGACAGAGATGGGCAGGTTCCTGGAGCTTGCTGACTAGCCAGCCTACGTGGTGAGTTCCAGACTATCTAAGGCTATCAAAACTCTTTAGATACAAGGTGGGGAGCTAGGAAGACAACTCAGAAATTAAGAGTATGCGTTGATCTTGCAGAGGACCAGGGTTCAATTCCCAGCACCCATACGGGGCAGCTCACAACCCCATGTAACTTCAGCTCCAGGGCAACCCAAAGCCGTTGACCTCTTCTGACACCTACTGTGATGTGTACTGAGAAACACACACACACACACACACACACACACACACACACACACACACACACACCCTAATGTACTTTAAGACCAAAAGTCACACTGGATCTGTGGCTCTAGGTCTAACCCTCTGTGGAAAAACAATGGCACTTACTCACTGAGCCCAAAGGCAACCAGGGAAAACCTAGAATCCTGGCACCTCAGCTACTCCTGCCCAAATCAACAGCAGCCAAAGGAAATGAAGCCTGGCACTGGGGTGGGGGATGTTGGGGAAAGAACCTCGTGTCCCAAGCTCCTAGCCAACACTGCTCCAGACACACTGTCATCCAGGTCAGATTCTAACAGTGTTATTGAACTGTCCCATTATGAGAGGACACATAGGAAGAGATAAGCACATTTCTCCATAGAGAAACATCTAGAATATCAGGCTCTCAAATTACCTGCATCTAAAGTAGGAAGCAGGGACAGGCAAAATTTCTATACCCTTTGATTTCTTTCTACAATAAGCAAGCAATTCTTCCAATAAGAAAAGTCAATGAACTTTTTTGTAGATGTTGAGAACCAGATTTCTTCTGTTCAAATTCCATGCAGAAGTCTGACCTGAAGCTGCAGTGAATGGTGAACGAATGAGTGAATGGTGAATTATGTGCATTGAATGGCTAATAATGAATGAGTAATGAACAAATGATGAATAAGTAGTAAAGGAATGGATGGATGGATGGATGGATGAAGACTGAACGGATGAGTGGGTAATGGATGAATGGATGGACGATGAATGAATGATGAATAAATAGTGAAGAAATGGATGGTTGATGAATGGATGATGATGAATGAATGAATGAATGGTGAACAGAAGAAGGTGCAAGTCAACCCCTAACACTTCACAAAGGCTTATAGTTGGATGCCACCAGTAAGCGTCCCCAGCACACCCCTGGGGTACTGGTTACCTTTCACCTGCAGGAGAGGAGTCTGCCCAAAGCTCAGGAAAGATGAGGGACTCCACCCAGCTCTAGTCACACACTGTGGAATGTTCACCTTGGGCCTGGGGACACCAAAGCTCCTTGTCTTACTTAGCCAACCTAGAAGGTGTCATCTCTAACTACTGCCTAACCACAGCTGTCACCCAGCCCCTGAGCAGACCTCAAAGGATTCTGGCACAATCAGAGGACAAGTTGTGTTCCATAAAAACCAACTCTCCCTCTAGATCCAGGCTGACTACTGCCCCTCCCTAAAACACTCTTTAATTCCAAAATGGGGCTGTAGCACAAGCCAGCAAAGTGTTCTACACCCCTAAACAAATGGGCAGCTGCTTAAACCCCCCTCGGGTGCCCTCCTCCCACCCCTGCCCCCTGAAGGCCAGGCTGAGGGCATGACAGCACCATTGTCCCTGGATGATTAATTGTGGTAATAAAGGGCTGCACTGACCTTCAAAGGCTGGCCAGGCTGTGGGAGCCCAGGCTCTGCACACAGCCAGGAAGCCTGTGCGGGCCCCAGGGCCTCCTGGACATCAGCTCTTAGGTTCTAAGGACCCACTATGTGCCAGGTCATGGACTCAGCATGTGGCTTCCTCCCACTGTGAGGTGGTGAACCCACCCCCACCCACAGAGATGGTGTCTTGCCTGGGGTGGCAGAGTAAGGACTGAGCTAAGATAGGAGTCTGCCCAGTGTCAGCTTCTACAGAGACCTGGAGGGGCAGTGGAGACAGATCATTCTCCCCCTCAGCCTTTACCTTCCGACATGAAGGATGAGGAAGAAGTGATGTCCAGTTTAAGAGATATGGTTAGGAGAAAGGCAAGGCTGAGGCAAGAACAGGAGTTGGGAGAAGAGGTCAGAATCCCTCTATTTCATTTTCTCTCTCCCTCTCTCTGTGTGTTTCACCCCTCCTGGCACCAGGGTTACAGGTGCATAGAGCCATAGGCACTGGGGATTTGAACTCAGGTCCACATGCTTGCAAAGCAAGCTCTTACCAGATGAACTAACTGTATCTGCAGTCCAGAGATCTGAAAGAATGTAGAGATGCACAGGAAATGCAATTTAAGAAAACTAAGATAAAGCAAGTGAGAAGGTAACTCATTCCTGTCATCTCAGCACTTGGGCAGCTGAAGTAAGAAGATCATGAATTCTGTGCCAGCCTGAATTACAGGTTGAGTTCCAGGCTAGTCTTAACTACAGAATGAGGCCATGTCTCAAAACGCCACACACACACACACACACACACACACACACACACACACACACACACACACACACACACACACACCAGGGGTGGGGAGACAGAGAAATCCCCCCATCACCTGCCCAACATGAGACATTTAATTTTTTAATTTTTATTTTATGTACATTGTTGTTTTGCTTCGCCTGCATGTATGGTCTGTGTGAGGGTGATGGATCCTGGAGTTACAGACAGCTATGAGACGACAGACGACATATGGGTGCTGGGACTAAACCCAGGTCCCTCTGGAGGAGCAGCCAGTGCTCTCAACCCCTGATCCATCTCTCCAGCCCCAGAGACAGTTTATATAGGATGGGAGGGAAAACATCTATCTATCACAACAGGGCTCCCTGGGGACAGGGATGAGTCCACACTGTTCTTGGCTTTTGCACGTGTCTGTCATTGCCAGCGATGGGCCAAGATAGTGTCATGAACTCACACCCTTGAGCTAATAACTGCAACCCTTATCATTGTATCTGTCCCATGTGCTGTTCTGCCTGGGCGCAGACCCTTGCATTGTCCCCCTCCAACACAGGCAAGTACTCGATACTGGTTAGGCCTATGGGAGCTGTCATCTCCCATAGCATCCGTGCATCCTCGCAAAACCCCACAATGGCATTCCATCTTACAGGTAAGCCAACACAGCCGAGGGGAGATACCTTTTCATGTAGGGACAGCGGCCCTAATCCTCTCTACCTCCTGCTCACCCTCTAGGAGCCCATTCCTCCATCCTTTACCATCCCAGGATCCCTGTGGCCACTCACTCACAGGCTAGGATAGCTCCTCCCAGCTCCATCTGGCTTTTCACTCAGGATTCCTGAGCTCAGAACATGACTTGCTGATGGCCCTGTTCCCTAGGTCTGGCTCAGGGCAGCTCTCCAGGGCTAGAAGGAGCTTTTGAAGGTGCTAAATACAGGTTACAGAGGTCATGGGTCAGAGCCCTTCCTCCAGGGAAGTTTGGCTTGAATCATCCGTGAAATAGTTATCTTTCACTGGGGTGGATGGACAAGGGTGAGAGGCAAATTTCTTAAGTTACAATGGCTGCACCATCACCTCCCCCCACCTGGTGTACACATGCACACACACACAAGTATACACACACAAACACATGCGTCTGGATTTCCTTTCTCCCAATTCTATCCTTAAGCTGGAAGACAGGAGGGGGGCAGGAACACAAGCAGAGACAGGGCTGGCCTGGATGCCTGAACATTTGTCCCAACCTAAACTATTTTTTTGTGGGGGAGCATTTCCTTTCTGCTGGCCATAAAGACTTGGGTCACAGTGACTGGGCTGGCAAGCAGCAGGGAAAGGATTTGAATCTGTCTGTGCTGGTCTACACCAAGGGTGGAGTGAGGCTGAGGCTGCTCTGCCAGTAGAATGAGCCAGTCCACCTGAGCCCTCTGGGCCATGCGTGGGCCTAGATGGGCTGGGGGTGGGGTGGCATGTGCTGCAGATACAAGGGGAAACTGCGTGAGCTGGTCCCTATCAGACAGGATCCTTAGGAGCCAGCTACTCAGGCTCTTGGCTCTTTCTCTACTCTATGTTATCACTATCCTTGAGGGGACACTCATTAATGCCCCTGGCAGTGCCAAGAAAGGACTGCTCAGAAGGGGAAGTAATTGTTTCTGAGGAAGCAGCTACCCCTCTGGATGCCAGGAAGGTTCTATTGTTTCTGAGGAAGCAGCTACCCCTCTGGATGCCAGGAAGGTTCTAGATGCAAGGAAGGAACATTTATTTATTAAGCACCCGTCTGTCACAGCGTCCTGACCCTGGAGCTGGGGGATCCAGACAGAACAAGACACAGTTGACAGTAGAATGGAACTCACTAGTACAGTGATTCACACTACACACACGCGCACGCACGCACGCACGTGCACACACACAAACACACACACAAACACACACACAAACACACACACAAACACACACAAACACACACGCGCACGCGCATACACACGAACACGCACACGCGCGCACACACACACACACACACACACACACACACACACACACACACACACACACACGCACTTACAAGCATGCATGCTCATTGCCCAGCCCAGCTGAAGAGGGCAGATCTGACCCTTGTTAGGCTTCTCTGTCCAGTGTCCATCCCCATGTCAGCACCCATGAGTCCTCCTTAGGAAACTTCTGCTTCCCTCTTGCTCCAACGTATCTCCCACAGCCTTGCCCACCCTACATCCCAGGGGCAGGCATCCAGATGTCCCTGTCCCTTAGAATGGCTTCCCTGCTCTCTCATCAGCTTGCTGCATGGGAAACCCTCCATACCTAGGGACTGTTGATCACAGACTCTGAGTTAGCTGGGTCTGGGGAATATCCCAGACTCCCCCCCCCCGTGCCCCCCTGCCTGGATTTCCATCCATAAATGGGACAGGGGATCCCCAACCTCAGGGGCAATAATGTAGCTAAGTTCCCACCTCCCACCACCCGAGGCACAGGAGGGTCCATGAGGATGGACCAGAGACAGAGCCCTGTGCTTTCTTTCCTTCCGCTTCAGAAATACTCATCCCAAGACACAGACAGCAGAGCTGGGTAACATATGCTTCCAGGACAGCTGTGGGGAGGGAGGGGGTGGCTAGGGGGAGGAGCAGGTGGGGGCAGGGCAGAAGAGGAGGGTGTATTTAAGAGAAAAGAAAAACCCACACAAAACCAACAGAATTCCAGCCGATTATTCCCGCGAGTGCAGATGTACATTAATGCAGGAGCGAAGTGGGGGATGCAGCTTTGCACCGGCCAGAGAGAAACGGTTAGCAGTTCCTTTTAACAAGCCGTTGTCTGGCTTGATCTTGTCACTCTGAAGAGGGCCATTGAGAGGTATTCAAGCGTCGGCCCTGGGGGGACAAAAGGGCCCAGTATATATACTGACTGCTCAGTTGCCTGCAGGCCCGGGCGCTTTTGTCTAACCTCCCTTAATAAACTTTTTGGAAGAGTTCATCAATCCACTTCAATGGCTGATGTTCTCATTTTCAAGGAAAGGGGAAAATAGCAGAAGGCTGGCGTCTCTCTCCTCCTTTTTTTTTTTTTTTTTTTTTTTTAAAGGGGGTATTCTCAATAAGAGGGGGAAGGGGGAAAGAGCCAGAGACGGCAGATACCCCACTTTAAAGGGAAAAAGAACACATCATAGATCCTAAAAGGGGACCCAGACAAAACGGCTATTCATCGTCTGGATGCTGTCTCCCCAGCCTCAGAGCAGACCCAGGGAGGCAAGGAGGCCATTTCTGGACTCTGCAGACTGGGGCCCAAGAGGAGACTGCACACAGCAGCAGGGTTCTCCAGCTGAGATTTGTAGACCTGAGTGGTTTAGGCTCCTCTGCTACAGGCAGTTTAAAAGCAGCCATGGTTGTGGGTGGTGCTGGGGATACACAGTAGTTTTTCCTTTAAGGTCTTCCTTTCTGCACCCTCTCCCATGCTGAGAATCATCTCCTGTGTCTAGGCAAGAGCTCTGTGACTAAATCATACCCCCAATCCTGCAACCTGCTTTCCTCTTGCTAAACTGCTTTCTCCTTCTAAGACCCCCTGTGTCCCTCCATCCTTGGGTTCAGACTTCTGCTTCCCCAACTTCAGATTGGGGTCTCCCTTCCAAACACATATGCTTCTCACCAAAGAACTGGGATCTAGACCCTGCCCCGGGGGTACCACACTGTGTGGTAAGGGGTAGAGGATGGAGGGCAGGTAGAAGAGGTGGGTGGGCGGGGGCCAAAGAAGAAATTTTCTTCCTGATGTCCCTGTGGGACCACAGACCTCACTGGTTTTGCTCCTGTGCCAACCCACCCCTCACCACAACCCTGCTTCTTTGATGCACTTTTCACTTTGGGGAAACTGAGGGTCAGAGAAAAAGGCTGTCCTGTAAAGACTGGCTTGCAACTGGAAGCCCCTCAAAATCATAGCAGCTGCCAATGCCAGGCTCTAAAATGCATCGGACTCAGGCTGGAGATGCAGCTTGGTAGCAGAGCACTTGCCTGGGTGAGAGAGTCCTGCTGTGATAGACCAGACAGTCAACCGCAAACTGCAATTAAAGTTCAACAGGCCGCAGCTCCTGGGGCCTCGCTCCTGCATTGTTCTGCCTTTGATAACCAGGCAGATGCAAGAAAACAAACCATTGTGACTTGTGGTCCCCTTAGCCAAGCCTGAGCTGTGTCTCTCAGGGCCTGGCTCAGCTCTGGAGTGTGCGCTCCCAGATGCTCACACACCGCTAACACACACCCTCTCCGAGTTCCCCCGGTGGCTCCAGTTCAATGTTTTACAGGCCTAATGAGTGCTGACAAGTTTAATGAGTTTGTTTTAAAGAGGGGAGGGGGGACCTGGTCAAGTTGAGATTTCCGAGTCAAATGAATTAGCAGAGGCCGCCAGACTTCAGCTGACAGGCCTCAGAACCCTCCTGAAGAAGGCGGCCTGAAGGCACAGACCCCAGTTCCTCTCAATGGGAAGTAGGGCCCCACGCCAGACTCTGGGGGCCTCTGAGTGGCCCTGGGGTGCCTGGGTCTCGCTGATACCCATTTCTCTATCAGCCAGCTCTTTCCTTCGAACTCCACGGGGTAGGGGGGGGCTCCTGCCTGACTCTCCTCCCCCACAGAGTCCCCAATGAGAAATTTGATTCAAACCCAGTTTGGCACTTGTTTGCATATTGATTGCGTGGTAATTAAGTGGCTTCATCTGTGGAGGGGACTCGCCACCTGCATTTCTAAGCTCTGCAGTCATGGGCTGGGACCTGCCACAGCCCTTATTTCTGATCCAAGGAGACCCACATCTGGCTACTAGAAGGGGGCACATTGTTTTCCAAACAGACAGTGACTCTATTCCTTTCTTGGCGTGTTGTGGAAAGGACCCAGGAAGGCGTTCACAGGTGCCTGAGCAGCCCCTGAGAAAGAACAGAGCTGAATTTACCACTAATGCCCAGATTCAAGAAAGCCATAGGTGACTCTGTATTGGGGGCTAAAATCCCCACAGCGCTGCAGACACCAGCCAAGCAAGCCAAGCAAGGTCAGGTCTCCCTTTGGTGAACTCTGACTGAGCCCCACCACACACACACACACACACACACACACACACACACACACACACACACACAGGAGGGTGATATCAATCTTTTTGGTTTGGTTTTGGTTTTTGAAACGTGGTTTCTCTGTGTAGCTCTGGCTGTCCTGGAACTCACTCTGTAGACCAGGCTGGCCTTGAACTCATAGAGAGAGAGAGACTTGCCTCCCAAGTGCTGGGATTGAAGGGGTGTACCACCATGCCCAGCAAGATATCAGTGTTGAATCCAGAGCCAGATAGGCTAGGATCAAATGGCTCTCTGTCTTTTCCTTGCTTGGCTGTGGTGTTCTGTCATCTGTGAAATGGGATCGTTGAAACCTCTCCTTCCCTGAGATGGAAGGCTATGCCTAGCACACACACAGCAAGTCATCTGCCAGTATTGGTTTGTGCCCAGAAATTCCTTCCAGCCACAAGCTGGCAGGCTCTGCCCACAGTATGTTCTGTGGTGCTGGGCACTGAGCTTCATGCACTCCCTAACTCTTAGTCTCCCAGTCTTGAAACCGGGTGACACGTCTGCCTGGCCTTTCCCACTTTGGTTTCATCCCCAGGGTGAAGTTTTCAAGCAGCCAGGCCTACTCAGCTGTCTGTCACGGGAGGGAGGGGTGGAGTTAAGGTGAAAAGAAAGGCAGCAGTCTGTGTACCTGCCTGGGTTGGTTTTGCCTCACTCTACCCACCCCCAACAGCCCCCATGAGCTAGCGAGTAGCCCAGGCTGGCCATTCTCCTACCTCAGCCTGACAAGTGCTGGGGTTGCCAGTTTCTCGGGGTGGGTCAAGGCCCCTCCCCAATGCTTGAGTATTTCCTACCATGAGGGGTGTTCCCACTCTTCCCCAACTATGCCCCCAATCTCTAGTAGAAGGCTTTACTTGGGCAAAGTGGCCTAGTCTTTTGGGTGAGAATTTCTACGGAGACTGTTTATGCTTCCAGCCTGGAGCTGGGGCTGGGGGAAGGGCAGGCGGTCGGGGTCACTTGGAGTCAAGCGGGCAGACCATGACCCACCCGCCTCACTGGACAGGGCTGTGTGTTCCCCCGGCGATTCCTTCACTTCCTAGGTCTTGCCATTGTTTAGGGCTACAGCCAGCTGCAGGCGTTAATCTTTGGCGCGTTTGCAATCCCCAGAAAGAAAGGCCCTCGTGTGATGGGGTTGGGCTGGGGGCCCAGGACTGGGCAAGAGCTGAGAGGCCAGAACGAGGGGGGGGACGTGCATGTGATCACACACGTCCGTCCGCCAGACCCCTTGATGACAGTGGGGCCATTGCATGCTGCCAGCGCCTTTAAACTTTCTGTTGTCACTTAAATCTTCCCTGGGGAGCTGAGAAGAGAGGCCAGGCTCTGAAGCTTAGTTTCTTGTCCCCACACAAGCCACTCACAGCTAGATGCCTTCACAAAACTGACTTGGAACCTCTGTCCCGCTTCCTATCTATGGGTGGGGCTGTGGGCAAATCTACAAGGTCACACCCAGCAGAGTGGGTCCCCAGTCATTCGAGCACATGCCCCTTTTGTTCTATAGCTCTGCAGTGGGCAGCGTAGCCACACACCTGCGTGCACGCAGCACTCAGCGGGCATACATCCTAGGCTATGTACACACACACCGACGACCAGAGATGCCTGCTGTGCTGTCATCCTGACACCCAAGATGCAACCCAGCACAGGACAGGTATACACAGGGCAGTGACAAAGTCAAAGGAAGCCACACAAAAGAAGAACAAATGCCCTTAACAGGGATTGCTCCATTACCAATCCAACACACTCCCAGGCCACTGAGGTTTCTTGACTTAGGATCAGACAGCAAGTTGGCAACACTGCTAGCTGGAACTCCGTTAGAGAAAGGAGCCAGCCAGCTCCGTGGTGGTGGTGCATGCTTTTAAAAATCCCAGGACTTGGGAGGCAGAGGCAGGCGGATCTCTGTGAGTTCGAGGCTAACCTGGTCTACAAAATGAGTACCAGGACAGCCAGGACTGTTAGACAGAGAAAACCGCTCTCGAAAAACAAAACAAACAAACAAAACAAAACAAAAAAAGGGAGCCAGCCATTGCTCTCCACGAGTCTTCCCTAAAGGGTAAACCCCTCCCAGGAGGAGACAGGGAAGCTACTCTCCAAGGACACAGGACACTGTGAACGTCTGAAAATGTTCCACAGCCTGCGGAAAAGCCAATGCCACAAAAGACCTAAATTAGCTATTGGCTCTGCCTTTTTTTTCCTGGCTGTGTGATGCCAGGTGAATAAATGAACCTCTCCGAGCCACTTTTTACCAGCCAACAGATAAAGGGGCTGGCTGCTTGAATGAGATGAGGTTTATAATGCACTTCATTGTATTTCACATTAGTTAAAGGTGGCTCCATTGAACATGGATGCCCACTGAGATGGCTCTGCCCCAGGGTGACCACTGTGTCTCAGTTTTTTCTATCTAAAAATGGGCTTTGTGATAATTCCTATTTCCAAGTGTTGTGTGGAGGGCCTGGAGAATTCACCCCTCTGAAGGATGGAGTTGGTAGTAGATTTTGTTTTGTTTTCTTAAGGCAGGGTCAGGACTGTATTATATAGTCCTCTGGCCTCAGCGTCCACAGCGCCGGCTCTGGGATTACAGGCACCATCACCACGCTTGTTAGGTTGGTATCTATGGTAGATGTTTGCCTCCTCCTGCCTTTTGGGTCTCAGGTCAAACTGCTGCTGCCCTGCAGCCCTCCCCCAGAAGTATCTATCAGCTCCTCATCCCCCCTCCCCTGCCTCCCATCCCCAAACCCACCTCTACTTCTGAATGCCTCTCCTAGTTTGTGTACTAACTCATTGTCAGCTTCCTCAATGGATAAGCCTGAAGTGGGGCCCTGCCCCTTCACACCTACACTCTCCACCCTGACCCACTACCCACACAGTCCGTATTCCTCACATCCTTAGCCAGATAAAATGGCTTTTAACTCTACCTTCTTAAGGGAAAGGAGTCTGGGAAGGGACAGCTGGGAGTCGGGGTGTTCTCTCAACACACACCTTTGTGACTCCGAACTCTTGCCAGTATGGTTCCTGGGGCTACAGCCCAGTTGGCCCAACCATTCTGCTGCCCAGGATTCCCATGCTGCCTGCCGCCAGGAGGCCAGCCGCCTTGAGGCCTTGATAGGTTTACCTAGGTGCTAATCCCAACAGTCTCTTCTTGCCCAACCAGAGCATCAGCCTCCATTCTTGTCCTGTGTCTAATTAAGCCCCTAAAATACCACTTCCCCTTTCAGGCCTGGCTGCTTTTCTCAAAGGCTGGCAGGTAAAGCCAGCCTGATGCTTTGAAGCCCAAAAGGCCGGAAGCTGGGGCAGGTGCAGGAGGGGGAGGGGAGGGGCGACACTTACGTGTGCGTGTGGGAGGGGGCTCTGAGAGGGACAAACACCTGCAAATGTTTTGACTTGGGTGCTTAACCTGTTAGGGATGCTGAGCTCTGTCGAGCTAAGGGTACAGAAGGAACCCCAGGGGAAGAAAACAAAGAGAAGGACCCCAAGGATTCTCCCCAGGGAAAGAGCAAACATAGACTGATAAGAAAGTCAGCCTGGGGTTCATGGTCACGGTCAACCCCTCCACACTGCTAATGTCACAGAGTGAGCTGCTATGGTTCACTTCACACTGTCATCCAACACCAAGTCTACAAGGGTCACTCAGATACACACAGCTACAGTCACACAGAGAGACACCAGCTGGTTCTGCCCCAACCCTGAAAGGCTACCCCTGGCTCTAAAGGTGAATCTTTAAACATTAATTTGTTTGTTTGCTTTTGTTTTTAGAGACAGGGTTTCTCTGTGTAACTTTGGAGCCCGTCCTGGAACTCGCTCTGTAGACCAGGCTGGCCTTGAACTCATAGAGAACCGCCTACCTCTGCCTCCTGAGTGCTGGGACTAAAGATGTGCACCACCACCACCCAGCTACACATTAATTTCTATACTTTAAAATGTTTTTCAAATTGATTTCTTTTACCTTACGTGCATGAGTGTTTTTCTCATGTGTGTGTAAGTAACACATGTGTACCTGGTGTCTGTGGAGGTCAGAAGACAGTGTCAGAGTCCCTAGAATGGGAGTTCCAGATGGTTATGAGCCACTGTGTGGGTTCTAAACCGGGGTCCTCTGCAAGAACAGTCAGTGCTCTTAAGCACTGGGACAGTCTTTCCCCTCACTGTAAGCAGGCCCTCCTAAATGCCAGGAGCCTGTCCTGCTTCAGCTTCCCGGTGTGTGTGTGTGTGTGTGTGTGTGTGTGTGTGTGTGTGTGTGTGTGTGTGTGTGTGTGTCCTCACTGGCTGGGTGGGAAAGTCAAGACAGAGGGCAGAGGGAAAGAAAGCCGCAGCTCAGGGAGAGCCTGGGCTTGAGACCTGCACACACTGCCTAAGGGACCACTCCATGGACCAAGCAAGAGCTGGGAGCAGCAGGACTGAGGAGAGTGTGGTGTCCTGCCAGGGCAGATCCTCATCAGGGCCAAGTGACACATAAAGACAAGGAAGCCAGCAACCTTGGAAGAGTTCTCCACTGAATGACCCAGCTTAACGGTGTGGAGGTGGCAGCCCTGTTCTGCTCTTGACTTACTCTGTGACAATTACCAGTCCCCTCCCCTCTCTGTGCCTCTGTTTCTCTATCGCTACATTGCTGTTTTATGCCAGGCCAGTGACTCTCAACCTTGGTGGCCAGCAAATGACCTGGGACGCACATGTTAGTCTTGCTGGCTGTAGATCCTCCATTCTTTATATTTTGCTGCATCCTCCTTCTAGCTCCTCCCCTGAGAACCTTCCTGATGTACCACACAGCCAGCACCCACTCCCGCATCCCCACCAGCAGAAAAGCACAGTCACACAGCCCTGGTCACACAGCAAGCTGGGCAAACTTGGGAGGCAGACACCAGTGTCCTTAAAACAGCCTCGCCTAAGGCTCTCGGTCAGGAGAGAAAGTTCCCTAATCAGCGGACTAGAAAGGGAGAGGATTCACTTGTCACCAGATAAACATCACCACCTTATCTCTGAGGACCAATAACCACAGCCTCAGGGGCTGACTCCAAGAGAAACAGAGCTTCCCCTCCACCCTTGGAGAGCAGCCGGGCCTGTCCTCCCTGGGACAAAGCCCACTCTCATGCTCTCCATCAGCTCAGCAAGTGTGCCTTGTACATCTTCCTCTCCAGTGCACACCCGCACCGCACGTGCCTGTCCAACACAACTTGAAAACCACTGGGCTGAGCCTTGCCATGGTTCAGACAAAGAGACCCAAGGACCAGAGACTAGATTGGAAGAGACTCACTCCGTCCCCCTCTAACTCCTGCCAGCCTGTGGCCAGCTGACCTCCAAGCTTCCCTTCCCTGGTGTTTCCTGGGTTTTCCTCAGGGTGACGAAACAGCCCTTTCAGAGGTCAGGTTTGAGACATCTGTCTGGTCTCGGCTCTCATAAAATACTTGGGGATGCTGACATCCTAAGTGGTTAGTAGGGAATTCCTGTTGGAGACCTCATCTCCCCTGGGATTGAAGAAGGTCCAAGGCTCAGTAAAGATGGGGAGGGTGGTGGGCCTCAGTTGTCCAGTCCAAACAAACAGAAGAGTGGGGCTGGGTCCTCTCCAGGCCATGAGGAGCCCAGGGCATGAGGGTCTAGCAGACTCAGAAGAGAGCGCTCCTCCCCAGCAACCACCTCTCTGCCTCAGTTTCCCCCTCAGTGAAGTATTCAAGCATGTACAACATTCAGCACAGAGATGCCAAGATGAGGAAGGAGCAGATTTCATGGATTTCAAGCCATGCCTTCCAAATGAATGCCTGATCGTTGCTTGTTGATCCTGCTCCCCTAGCCTGTCCCTCCTCTGACTCACTCCTGTCACTTCTTTCTGAACTTACATTGTGAATGATAAGCTCAGGGGCCTGTGCACTCCCAGCTTGAAGAGGTGGCAATTGCTCGCTCCACACCCTGGACAGGGAGGACTCAGGAAATGAGCTGTTTTCTCGCTCCCTCCATCCATCAGCAGCAGGGTGGTCCCCACACATCTCTGCTCTCCACTGCCATCCTCATTTCTCCAAGCTTCTGGGTCACAGCATCAACCTTCCACCTTATCTCTGCTCGGTCCATCATTCTCCAACTGAAATCCCTTCTTGGCTCCTCACTCTTCTGGGAATGAACCCTAATTAAAGTCTTGAGCTCAGCTTTTTAGGAGCCTACAACCAGGATCCTGAGGAAGCACCTCTCAGCACTGTCCCCATGCCAAGCCTAGTCTCTTGTCAGGGTATGAAGAGCAGCATGCCTGTACATCATGTCCCAGGCATGCAGGGGCCACATGCACCCTGTCTCTAGGGGTCCATGGGGGCGGGAAAGGATGCAAAGGGCAGCAGCAGGAGTGGGTTAGGGGGTCAGGGGCAGAGAGCAGGGAGAGTCCTGTCACTCAACTTTCCCTGTCTCCTTCATACTCATCTGGAGAGATTTCTACCATTTTTTATCCCTCACTCTCTCCACCTAGCTGCCCAGCCTCTCTCTGCAAAGGGACAGAGCTACCAAGGTCTTTGCATTCAACTAAGAGCGAGCGAGCTTCTTAAGTTTGTTAGACTTAAGAACTGGCTCTTTCTCCTTTGGTCCTCTGGATGTCTATAATGTTTGCTGGCTCAGGTCTGTACACAGGAAGGATGTGGGCATCTGTAGGCTGTCCTACCTCCACCCCACTCACCTTGGGATGGTGGCTGTAGAGTCACAGCCCACATGCCAAGGTCACAGAGGAGGGACTCTGCTTCTTAAAGGGATACCTGAAGGAGGAGGGATGCTGGGCGAGCTGTGACTTTGCTCTGGGTTTGTAGTGTCCTCTTTTCCTCTTCCCAGCATCCTGAGACCTAGGCTCAACTGCCATCTGCCAAGAGTACTTGGATTTAATCCCAGCACTTGGGAGGCAGAGGCAGGCAGATTTCTAAATTTGAGGCCAGCCTGATCTGCATAGTGTGTTCCAGGATAGCCAGAGCTATAGAGAAAAAAGTGTGTGTGTGTGGGGGGGAAGATGTGAGGTCTTAGAAAAATCTGAGTGACCAGGATCTTTCAGCATCCCCAGCATCCTCTTCCTCTCTGGACCCTCTGGGCTTCAGTTTCAAATGCCTCCTCTTCAGCGGCTGAGTGGTAGCCAGGAAGCCATTGCTCAGGTGACTTCTGGATACATCAGCTTCCTAAACTCACAAGGGACCTTCCTGGGGCAGAGCAGCCCCCTCACCCAGCAAGCCAAAGTCTAGATTGGTGGGGCTTGCTGTCTTAGTCCTTCGGTGACCAGCCTGGGCAGTCACCCTTAAGCAGCTCAGCAGAGCGATCCCTGTACAGGGGGCTGGCTGCTCTCGTTTCGTTGGGGATTTTGTGGGCCTGCCCCCGCCCCTCGAAGCCCTGCGTGTGTGCGACTCTTGACTTCATCCACTAAGTCAATAGACTGGCTCAGAGGCTGCTCCAGCCTCTCTTCCCCCTCGCCCCCCCCCCGTTTTCTTCTCGGGGATAATGGGGGCTCTTTGTGGCCTAATCAGCCTCCTGAGGGGCCGGGGAGGCCGGGAGCTCTTCCCCCGCAGCCACCGGTGGAAATGAAAGCGAGATTACTCCCGGGCCTGGCCCACACCACAGCAAAGCGCCACCAGGCAATCGCGCGGCTTCAAAGCCCCTTGGGAGTTTGGTTACTTTATTTCTAAAGTTGTTTGTATTACTAAAGTGGCCATTGAGGAGAGAGCAGGCCGCGACAGAGGGGAGGAGGAGCCAGAGCTTGACTTCAGCTTGGGACTCCCTGCCAGGCTCCAAGGACCTTCACCCCCCCCCCATCAGTCCTGTCTTTTCTCCTGTCAGAGAGCATCTCTCCACAGATGGGGAAACTGAGGCCATGGCTGGCTGGGAAGTCACTACTGTTGCAAGGCTCCCTGCCAGGGGCTGGACTTCGGGGTCTGAACCCTAACTGAAATCACCAATCTTTGGGGTACAGAGCAAAAGGCCATTTGCAGCCTGGCCAGAAGCACTCTCTGGTGGCCCTCAATGTAGGCTCAACTGCTTATGGAAGGGAATGTCCAAATGGAACACACTGAGAATCCCCCACTTTTCAGTAGAGTCCCCAGCCTCTTTTCTCAGGGTCCTCTCCGGAGCCCCTCTAATAATGGTGTGGGATGCACCGGTTGGGTTCTGCAACTATCCCTCTTACCCCGGCACTGACAAGAGAGGTGGGGATGCCCACTCCTGCTCATTTTCAGACAGCAAGAGGAAGATGAGAGAAAGGCCATGGGCCCCCAGGTCAGGGAGACCCAAACCTGAAGCCCAAGGTGCCTTCCGGCTGCAGCCCTCCCTCCCTCCTCCATCGGAATTTATTGTTTTCTACAGGACTTTTGGGCCCTGGAAAGGGCAAATCCAGGAAGGAAATTACAAGGGTGGGAGCGGGGCCAGAAGCTTAATGCTGAGTGGAAGGGCTCAGTATACCACGCACCTAGCTCTGTGATTACGTGGGAAAGCAGGGGATGGGGATACTTCTGGAAGCTTCCACTAGGAAGCAGAGGCTCAAAACTTCCCTTAACACTCCCCCAATCCACATCAGCCTCAAAACTTGCCTTGGAGGCAAACTCTAGCTTTGGTTTTTCAGGTCCACACAGTTCATACAAACCCAGGAAGCTTGAAGCCAGACACCACCCCCATCATCTCCACACCACACCCCCCCAAACACCTCCACACCCACACAGAACACCTCTGGAAGGCTGGGCTCCACTTTCTCCTGTCACCTGTAGACCTGCTGTCTGAAATTAAACCCACATCCGGAGGCGTGGCTAATCACCTGTCATCCCTGCTGAGGCTGCCTCGGAAGGGAACCCTCAGAAAGGCCCCAGCCCACTTGCTGGGGCTTCCCCCAGAAGGACCCCAGAAAAGTTCAGGTTAGAGTTTTCTAAGCTACTTCTCTTGTTCCCGCCCCCTTTCTGTCCTGCCGCGACTTCTTTGATCTCAGGTCTTTTGGCCCCTCAGACAAAGAGTTCAGGGAAGGCAAGAGGCTCCTTCCTCCCTCTGCCTTGAACCCTCAGTGCAGGGAAGCTGGGCAACACATGCCTGCAACTCCAAAGGTCAGCTGGGGGGCTACTTGCTACTCTCAGTGGCAGCCCCAAGCATACAAAGCCCCAAGCATACAACTCTGAGCTCCCAGCAGAGTTTGCACCACACACACACACACACACACACACACACACACACACACACACACACCACTCCCAGAGTCTCAGGTGAACACAGACACACGCAGGGAAAGAGGTCTGTTTATTGGGGCTTATTGTCTGTTCCCACTACCAGGATCAGAACTTCATGACACAGGGGCCTGGGGTCTGGAGTATAGTTTAAGTATTTAACACTCTGCCTAGTACCTCGAATACGCCTTACAAAAGTTTCTGAAGAATAAATGATGAGACTCCTCAGGGGAAGATTTTTCTTTCCTTTTCTTATTTTCCTTTAGTGATTGGGGATGAAAGGGACATCACATACGCCCTTATCTGTGAAGGGACCAGTGAGATGGGTAGGTCGGTAAAGGTGCTTGCCTTCAAGCCTGATGACCCGAGTTTGATCCTGAGCCCACATGATGAGAAGAGAGAGCCAGCTCTTGCAAATCGTCCTCTGACCTCCACATGTGCATACTCAATCCCGAACCATAAACAAATAAATGAAAATTTTAATGTCTGGGAAAAGACCTTTCCAATCATGAAGCTGAGAGGCTGCCTGTGTTTCGGAGTCAGCCTAGTTAGACTAGACACCACTTGTGTAGTTCTCACTTCTCTCCTGCCCCTTTCATTTAAATCTCTTTCTTCTGGAAGGCTGGGGTCTTTAGAGAATATGGGGCTAGAAAAACCGTGGCTTGGAGTTCTGAGCAGGGCGTGACCTCAGGAAGCAGAGACACATCTTTACATAGTATTTAAAATTCTGCCCCCACGGAGTCCGGTGAAGGGTTGGGGCTTTTGTTTGTTGGTTTTGTCTAGCTTTTACCTGACTCTCAAATGACTCCAGAAATCCCATCCAAAGGATGGGAACCTTTGTGTAAATCTGTCCATGCAAAACTGAGGCGCAGAGAGACTCATCTACTCGGGGGACTGGTGTGTACTGCCCGCCCCTCCCCCGCTCAGCCCCGTCCACTGGCATCTCCCACCCGGAGCTGCTGGGGCCTGCAGCACAGGCCGGTGGAGGGCCGCGAACACTCAGCTGCGGGTAAGCGGTGGGTGGAACGAGGCCCGCAGCAGCACCTAGCCTCCAGCGCACGCTCGGGTGCTGTCTTCCAGTGCCCCCTCCCCCATCCCCCTGACTCCGAGGCTAAAACCTGGAGCTGGTGACCTGCGCGCTGTGGCCGGGAACTTCGCAGTGGGACAGCTAAGCGGAAAGGCGAGGGCCAGGCTCAAGGCTGGAATGGGGGGAATCGCGCACCGCTGCGCCGCTGGCCGAAGCCCAGCGCTGGGTCACAGCGCGCCGCCCGGGTCCCCGCCCCACCAGCCCGGCGCGCTCGCCTCTAATTAAGCGGCTGGATCCCGAGAAGCCGCCGGGCCGCGCGGTAATACGATGAGCCGCCTTTGTACTGGTGTCACCCAACGCCGAGGATCAAAAGCGCTGCGACCCGCCGCCCGGCCCCGCTTGCTCTGCAGCCTGCCGCGCTCGCGGGCCCGGGCTGTCTCCCGGCGACTGCGTCCCTTTGTCCTTTCAGCTGCTGTCCTGTGCCCCCAGCCCCCCTGGAGCGTTTAGCGGGGGAGGGGGAGCACACTCCACTCCCGGCCGTCTCGCCTGCGTGGCTTTCCACGATCGCGCCCTTTCTGCAGACCCTCTCCGATGAAACTTTCTCGTCCCATGTCTGCGGTCCCGGGTCTCCACCTTTCAAACCCACCGCTGCCCAAGTCTGCACTGGGACTTAGGCCTCGCGCACTTCCAAGACCCGGCAACCGAGCTACCGGGCTGACCCTAGACCTCGGCGCGCTAGGCCAATTCACGGTCGCAGAGGACTTCCAAAGACCTGCGGCGGCCTCCTGCTCCCTGGAAATCCGCCCGAGCTCAACGAGCTGCTGCAAAGGACCAGACACACTCTCTGGGGCACTTGGAAACTGGATTTGGGGCACACACAATATCCCCCACACCCCTCCAGAGGCAGCCGGGGTCTGTCGAAGGCTCCCTCTCTCCTCCCGGGCTTAAGTTGTTGACCCCGCCTTCACATCTCTCTCCTCACTCTCCCCCTTCTTCTGGCCCCCACCTCCCCTTTGCCCTCGACCCCTTCTCTTCCTCCTGCAGGCCCTTCCCTTTCGCGTGTTGAGCCCCCCCCTCCTTCCCTAAGCTCTTTTCCCCTCTCGCCTCGCGGTCTCGCCTCTCCCCAGCCCCACTTTGTTTGAAGTTATGGAGAGATCTAGCTACTAATGGTGCAGCTTCCCCCTTAGGTCGCCGTTCTGCCTTGATTAGATTTGGGAAGGCGAGTTTCCTCCCTCCCCCCGGCCTGACCCCAGTGGGGCCAGTCCCAACAGAGCGGGTCAGAAAGTGCTGACCCCATTTCCACCCCCTCCCGGTGTTCAGCAGGAGTTAGGGATGGGGGAAAAAGAGAGGGAGGGCCCAGGGTAACAGAAACTTAGGGGGCATCTCAGTCTTCCTTTTACCTTGGGTCCCCAACTGGGTTTCCTAATTACCCCATTAGTGGAGTGGGAGGGGATGTAGCTATTTTTCAGGAATTCCCGGAATGCACACGCCCCCCCCTCCAGTCAGACCTTCATAGCACCAGAGAGAACCTTCCCTTTGGGGTTTCAAAGGAGGATCCCTCTTCACAGGCCGATTGTCCAGAGCTTGTTAGTTTACGAGTTTATATCCTAAGATGCCCTCACCTGGGGCCGAGGCCGCCTTAACTTTGTTGATGGCCGGACTAACGGCGGCAGATCGTAACTTTACAAAGAGCGAGGTTTGCTCGGGCCTCCCTCTCTGTGCTTTATGTAATACTGATATGCAATGTAATGTGTAACAACAACTGTTTTCAGAAGAGGCTCCTAAATAAAAAAAATAAAAGTCCCAGTAATGACCTCGCTGCCTTATGGCCACTGCCATGTGCGCTTAAAAACCCTTCCATGTAAATTCCACTCAAAAATTTGGAAAGCTGTGAAAGGGGAGGGGTGGCGGGCGGGGGAGGTTAATCCGGGTTTAACGCTCTTGCGATGCAGACTCAGGACCAGGGTTGGCCCGATTGCCTTATCGCCTCCCAACATTTGAGACGCCCATATTTTACCCAGCCAAATAGCTTGGAGAGCAGCGCAGACGGCTGCCGTGGTCGCGCCTCAGGAAAATGTGTTATTAATATCTAAATAACTTCCCAATACTGTCTGGTAAATCTCCCTTCACCGTTCCAAATGATGAATTCGTTTGAAGTCTTCCCCCAGCCTCATCTTTTCAATGTGTGTGTGTGTCTCGCTCTCTCTTCTCTCTTCTTCTTAGCCAGGCTTATTTCAAACTGGTAAATATCTAATTCCTTTAACTGCCGCTCTGTGCACACGAATCTTTTAGGTACAGACGCCTTGAAATGGCCGCTGCGCTGCGGGTGCGTGCCCCGGAGGTGAACACAGAACCCGCGAGTCCTCGCAGCGGGGAACCCCACTTGCTAGACTCCAGCAACTTCTGTAGGCCAGGGCTTCTTCCCCCGAATCCCACCCCCTCTCCGCCCCCGCGGCCCCGTCCGGGCTCCTAAATCCCAGCAGCATCGTCAGTATCCCGGAGGCATCCCCAGCGGCCAGGCCCAAGCGCGGGTTGCGGCCCTGAGAGGTTCGCGCTCTCAGCACTCCGTGATTCTCTTGTTTATAAAGTTTGCTTTCTGAATGTCTTCTATTAGATTACGCTCCTTCATCGCCCCTCCCCAACCTTATCTTCTTCTGTCTCTTCTCTCCTGGCCCGTCACACTAGATTTAGGCACCCGTTTATCTGGAGCGCAGTTTGCAGACTTTATTTACCGCAGGATGAGGGGCTGCGAGTGTGCGAGCGCGTGTTCGCCTTTGTAACAGTTATCGCCGCATTGTAGTGTCGTTTAGTCTCAGCCCCCTCCTCCTCACTCTTGTCTTGGGTTCAGGGGGATGGGGGAGCTTGTCAGCTCAGTGTGGGCTCACCCCCTCGCTAGCATCCCCCCACCTTCCCGCGTCCCATCCCCCACCGGATCGTGGGGCCTCCAGGACCCCCTCCCACGCTTACTCTGTTCCCTCCACATCCGTAGCGGAGTGCTGCCTAAAGCCGAGGAATTGCCTGACACCCCCTATCTTCCTCGGAGCCCCCATTATGCGAAGCTGATCCTTCTCTGAACAGACTCAAATCCCGCCTGGACTGTGTTTGATTAGATTGCCAACCCGGGGTAATCCTTTGATTTGGTGGAGTGTCAATTACCTTTCTCTAAACACACATTTACAGAGGAGGGAAGTTGTAGGTTTAAATCAATGCAGATCGCCTCCTGATAAATGGGCCGACAAGGTCCCCTCTCCGCCCAGCCCTCTTCTCCAAGGCCCCTCCCAAGCCCCTTCACACCTATCCCCCCCCCCAACAGCGACCTTTCCAGGTGTGAAGTCTCAAAAAAAAAAAAAATAGAAAAGAAAAGAAAAAAGAAAGAAAGAAAGAAAAAGTATGGGCTGCGAGGAGCCCTACCCCCCCTTCCCCTATTCATTCGCTCCCCCGGAGCCTAATTAAATTTGGCAGGTCCTTGTACACACAATCAAAACAGCTTCCTCCGGTGCGGCAAACGACCGAAAACCGCATTAGCAGCCATCGCCGCTGCCAAATTAAATTGTTTCCCACCTCCTTTTACAAGTGTCTAAACCCGACACTTAGGGCTCTCCCCTCCTCTCCATCCTTCCCGCCATATCCTACTCCACACCTGTAAGTCTGCCTTTCTTCAAATAAATTAAGGGGAAAATGCAAAGAAAACAAACCTAAGGCCTGAGCTATAGCTCAGTGGGAGAGCGTGCTTGGCTGGCATGTGCAGGACTGGTCCAATCCTCTCTATGGAAAAATTAAGTCCTAGTCCCCACTCTTCTCCCAAGCCTCCGGTGGCCTTTCACATTCCAGGACTCTTCTCCCATTGGACCCTGACACTCACAGGTATTCCTGGCCACGTAGGAAAACAACTTCCCACCCCCTAATAACTTTTGGGTGCTCCATGCTAATTATTACCCCCACTGGACTTGGTACCCTAGAGAGCAGTCCTATGTCTGATGTGCTCATCTGGGGCTTCAACTTCAGCACTGTCAAATGCCGGAAGCTTTGGCTGTAGGTCGTGTAGCTATTGTTACTTTACTGTGTGTTTCTCTCTCCACCTAGCCTCTCTCAACGACTACAGAACCAACCCTTCTTTGCACACCCTTATCAGTTTCTTGGGGAAAATCTTTTTCTCTCTCTACCTCCTCTGCTCAGATCCCTAGCAGGGTAGCTCTGGGAGCTACCCACCCTCTGATTCTTGGGGAGAGGGATGGAGAGGAGAGGGTCCAACCTATCAAGGGTGCAAACTGTCCCCTTGCCCAGGTAAGCTAAGCAAGTCTGCAGCCCCTATCGGCAGCAGTCCTGAGAATTCTCACAAGCAACAATCCTAATAACTCAGTCTTAACTAGGATAAGAGGGAGAGAGGGGGAAAAAAGCCCACAGTCTCATGAATATCAGCCCAAGGGAAGCAGGAGTGAGCCGTTCAGAGATGAAAGTGCGGAGAAATAAAAGCTCAATTTAATCTGCTTTAAAACCCTTCAACTTAACGTTTGTGCTTCAAACTCTGAGAGTGAAGACTGATTGCGGATAAATAGTTTCTTACCATGCCTGGAAGCTATTACACCCCTCTCCAACACAGCTTCCTATTCAGCAGCCTCAGTTTTCATTACCAGCTCTAATAAGTCTTAACGTTATTAAATGCCAAGCGGACGATAGGAAGAAACGGACTCAGGGAGGGATCTCTCTTTAGCGCTTAAAGAGGAGCTCTCTTAAACCCCTCTTTGGTGGCTCCCCGCCATGAGAGGGGCGACCCTGGGAGAAAGCATTTGTCAAAAAGCAAGAAGCCAAAACAAAGTTGTGCTCTGCCCATGGGAGGAGGTGCATTGCATCTGGATCCTATCCGAACTCCTACAACCCGAGTGCAGGCTGGAGTGGTTTTAGCTCAGCTGAGAAACTGATGTCTAGGGTCTAAGACAGAGATGAGCAGTCCTCACATGCCTACCAGCCAACAGGTCAGGGTTCACACTGGACACCAGATCTATCTATCCAGAATGAAAACTGCCTCTCATTTGCACCACCAAGCTGCAGACTCTTGTCTGCTAAGACCCGAGGCATTCCTGACCTGATCCAAAGCCACATAGATAGGTAGGCATACAGCTACCTAGAGGATGCAAGCACCCCACAGCTACCCAGTGCCACAGAGTGCCATTCATACCCCAGAGCAATTCAAACTCTGGGGATCTGTCAGGACACCAGTCCCCTGCAAGTCACCTCACTCTTATAGAACCTCACATTCAACACTTGTGTTCTCAGCTGTCCCCATCTGGAAGGGACAACTCTCTCCTAAACCCCAGGAACCGGGAAGCATCATGGGTCTCTGGCAGGGAAACCCTCTCTTCAGTGAAGCTTCTGGTTCACTATTTCATTGTATTGTGTCGTGAGGCCCGTGAATTCTCTAAGTCACAGGGGTTCCCCCAAGACACAGCCTTTTTCTTCCTCTTCCCTTTCTCCTATGCCACTGACTTCTTGCATTTCACCGCACACTGATGTAGACACACCCCCTTCGTACACACACAGGCAAGCTATCTTCAAACAAATTGAAATATCCCAATAGATTCTGGGTGGAACTCTTAGAGGCACTTGGTATATAGCATGTCCCTTGGAAAGATCATTCAGATTCAAAATCTACCAGAAGTATGACTGATTTTTAAAAAGAAAAAAAGTTTCATTTGTCTTTCTGATAAACAGATAAACCCTGGGTTCTTAGGAAGGAGTTTCTGGGCTCTGGGCAGAATGGCCAAGCCGGCTGCTATTTAGCAACTCAGAGGCTGCCTCCTGAAGCAAACCCAAGGCCCCTCTGGCAGGCTGGGCACAGCAGGGCACCACGCTCTGCTCTTGGCCTTTCTTCCCTGGTCCTTTTGTCCCTGGAGGGACAGCAGCTCCTCCAGGGGCCTGGGAGTGTCAGCAGCCTGCCCTTCCCTCGCAAGAACTGCCCATGGAAGGGAACTGCCTCCTCCCGGACGGACCCTATCCCTCTTGGACAGAACTGGTGGGGACTGAGCCTCCGTCTGTCGCTGGAGTTGTCTTTAGAAGTGGGCTTTTGTCTGTGAAGTTCATCTTCAAGGTTGGGGGCCACTCCTGAGAACCAGAGAGACCTAGACTGTGCTGCAGAAACCTCTGGAAGAATTCTTGGACAACAATGGGTCCTTAGTAAACATTCTCCACTTTGCCCAAAGACACTTGGCTTTTGGGTTCATTCTGCCTCCTTGGCTTGTGTGTTCCAGGCGCCTCCCCCCCCCACTCCCCTACGACCCCGGGTCAGTCTTTGTGATTCTGAAGCCTTCCACCCCCCCCCTTTGGTCCTATTTTAGCAAAGACAAGCAAACTTCTACAGGAGAGGTGACAAGAGAAGGCTCCCCCATCTAGAAAAAGAAACGCAACCGGGTTCTCCAGGCCTGGGTGCAGGCTCTTGAAAGATAAACTTCAGCCTTAGCAGCTCCCGACTGAAAGCTGCAGGGAAGCCTAGCTAAGGTTGGGCAGCGGGTGTTGGGCTCCTGATTCTCTCTCTAAATCTACCGACCCTTGGCATCTGGGAACTTGGCCTCCAGCCCCCGCCACAACAGTGCCTGCCAAGAGAAAAGCGCTCGGAGTGCCCCCAGTCCTCCCTGGCCGTGCGGGGCCGAGAGGCTGCCCGCGCGGCCCGCGCTAATTTTTATTGATTGCAGCGGTCAGTCAGCTGTCAGGAGGGGTTTCAAGGGACCGTTTAGAAAGCGTGTGCGGGTCTGGTTAACAAATTCATTTAGGGAGCCCCGGGCGGGTTCCTCCTTCCTCGCCCCCCCCAAGCTCGCCCAAGTTTTCTATAAATAATTGATCGACGCCAAAACGCCATCTCCGGAGAATGCACAGGCCGGTGAACGGGGGTGGGGTGGGGGTGTGTGTGACAGCTGAGGCGCACGACTGTGCCATCCCGCAGCCACGCTCCCCTGAACTGGCTTGGTGTGGAGGGCTAGACCGGCGCGCCGTAAAGCTTTCAAAACCCTGGCCGCCTGCAACCTGCGACTTTTTTCCGGCTGTCCCAGCTGTTAATTTGCACAAGTCCTCACCGCCAGCGTGGGAAAACATGGTCTCCGCTGGCGTCGCGGGTCGCCCGGCAGGTTCTTACCTTTGTCGCCCAGGATGCCGTCGATGCTGTGCTTGGCTTTCTTCTCGCCATCTTCCTCTTTCTTGTCCCCTTCTTCATCGTCCTCTTTCTTCCCGAACTTAATTCTGAGCACTCGGCTAATCGAACTCACTAAACCTCAGAAATTAAAGGCAAAAGAGAGAGTATAAGTTATTGGGGCAGAGAACCAGGAGGCAAACGTCAGAGAGACCCATTCTCCGCTCCCAGGCTCCCAGGCACCCAGGCTTTTTAGGCTTCCTCCAGCAGCGGCTTAGGAAACCTAGATCACTCCTCCGACGTGCACAGCCAGGTAAGCCTGGAGAGCACCCACCTAGTGCTTGTCAGTACACACCCTCGAACACTCATCAAGTGCCTGACCCTATCTCGTGCCCTACATTCACTCACACCATGCCCACTGTGCAGGTGTGTCCTGGCCCTGCATGCCTGTGCACAATTGTACAGTTAGATACAAACTGAGTAGCTTTTCTCCCTCATCGCATCATAGTCTGAGATCCGAGCTTCAAAACAGAGGTGCTAATTGGAAGTGGGGGTGGGTGTCGTCCAGGGACATCAACCCTCCTGGGGTAGGTGTCTCTTTTTCCAGATCACTTTCCCCAAAGCACAAGGAAACCTCACCTTGGAAGGTTAATTTCTTTTCAGCATTCCCGACTGCCTTCCTCCCTCCTCTCTTCCTACCTCCCTGCCTTCTTTGAACCTGTCCTTTCCCAGCTTCCTATCCCCCTCTTCCTTCTGGTCATCCTGCTTTTTCTTCACTTCTATGCTTAACTGCTTTCCTCACAGGTGCCACCCACCCATCCCCTTCCTCTGCCCACCCTCCAGCCAGACTCCCTGCCAGCTCTGCCACCGGCTCGGCTGCCTTCTCACCTGAGGGCACCGTGCTGCGGTCGCAGTGGCCGTCCTTCAGCAGCCGGTCCCGGATTTCCCAGCTGAACATCCCGGGGTTTTCCCTCTTGTATTCCTCAATCTTTTTCTCCACATCCGGAGTCGCCACCTGCTTCAGAAGTGGAGGTGGGAGAGCAGGGGTGGAGAGGTGGGATGGGGGAAGGGAAATAGTTTTAGTATCAACCTCCCAAAAAGCTCCCAGCCAGGCTGGCCGCTCCCGAGGGCCGGTTCCAATATCTTGTGACTATCATGCCCTTCCTCCTAAAATGGGCTTTAGGTTTTTCAAGGAAACTGTTCCTGGCTCTCGGGATGGCATGATGGGGGCAGAAATAAAATAAAATCTAATTCGTAACCCTGTGGTCCCCCCTTACCACCTCAGGTAAACACCTAAGGGAGATTTCCTCTGGCTTGAGGTATGGTGTTGGAGCAGAAGTAGGGAAATTCCAGTGAGGGATTATCGGCTTCAAAGTCTTGGACAGTCTAGAGCTCAGCTAACCCATCTTTCAAATTTTCATATAATGGGACAGTATTTGAGAGCTAAGGGGGAGCTCCTACAGCCTTTCTCATGAGAAGCTTCCGGATACCCGGGGTTGCTGGGTGACAACAAGATAGTGAGCGAGGCGACAACCAAGGTGTCCAAACTAGGGAGGGTCTGCTGCCAGCCTCAGAGGCAAAGACACTCACTCTGGGCTTGCTGCCACCGATGGCCCCAGGCCGGATGGATCCAGTCTCCTGATATCGGCACAGAATCTTGGAGACGCAGCCGTGGGAGACTCGGAGCTGACGGGAGATGACGCAGGGTCGGATGCCGTGGTGGGCCATTTCCACGATCTTGTGACGGATGTGGTTTGGCAGGGGTCGCCCGTTGATGAAGACCCCACCAAGCTGATTGACCCGGCCTTGGCCAAGAGGGGTGGACACTGGAGGAGGGAGGGAAAATAATGAGTGAAAATAACCCTGAAGGTTGGAGTGTGAGGAGGGCGCTGAGACCCAAGGCTCCCAACAGCTGGTCTCCAGGTCTTCAGGAAGCACCAGGAGGCCCCAACAGGGAGAAAGGGGAGGGCCCTGGCTTCGGAACCCTGGCTTCTTTGTCCCCCAATGTCACTCTACAGTGCAGGAAACGAAGATACACCCTTTGGTGGTGTGGATTGCTGAAGGGACAGAGAATGGGGCCTGGTGGGGACTAGAGATCCTAGTAGCAGTGACAAATGGCTCTGGGGCCATAGCTTGAGATCACAGGCCTGTTGCTTCTGGAAGATGCTGACGGTCAGTTCCACAACCCTGGCCGTCAGTCTCCACCGTTAGTAGGCCTCTCCACTCCCAATATTTACAGCTCCTGGTTGTGCCATCCAAGTATTTACAGCTGAAGGATTGATGACATAACACTGTCTGGTACTGCCTCTGGGGAGCACAGGCCATCCTTCAATGGATTTCTTTGGCTTCCGAACACCCTCAAAGTTCTCATTTCGTTTGGGGACAAATTGGGGGCACATGCGACAATTATCACAAGCTCCAAAATACCCCCATTTGGTCTCAGAAATGCAGTAACTGACCCAGAAGTCCTTGCTGCAACGAAGTTGAGTCACTCTGAGTGTGTGTGTGTGTGTGTGTGTGTGTGTGTGTGTGTGTGTGTGTGTGTGTGTGTACCGGGAAGATAGGCATACCTGATGTGTTCTGGGGAGGGTAGAACTCAGACAGGCCTTAATGCAAAGTCTACACAATTTTATCACAGAAGGTTGGGGGGACACCCGGTGCACTAATCCGGCCTCGATACCCCCAATTTGGGGACTGGCGGCTGCAGAGATCTGGAAGATTACAACGATTTCACAGCGGCCCAGGAGGAGAAAGCAGATAGAATAATTGGAAAGGAGGAGGCTAGAAAAGGCTCAGGCTGCTGAGCTGTTCCTACAGCCCCCTCCTTACTTTCCTGCTCCCCCCCCCCACCAATTTCTCTTTGTAAAAGTAGGTATCTGAAGCCACCCTCAGATTTAATCAGAAATCGTGCGTCGCCAAGCCAGAGTCACTCGGTCTCCGTGGCGGGATACGCCATTAGCGCTGGAGAGCTCTCGAACGCCCAACTTTATATTCAAGAGCCTCTTTAGCGACCGGCACTCGGCTCTCCTCAGTATTCTGCGTCATGTTGGGCAAATATTGTCCTAATCCTTCGCGCGTCCTCAGCCGCCTGTTTTGCTTGCATTCGTTCCAGGAGAGGGCTCCGGCAAATCCCCGGCTGCCGCGCTCTCCCGCCTGCGTGGCCGCTCGCGCACACTTGATCACGCAGCCCGCTCTCTTCGCCTCTGTCTAATTCGGGGACCCGGCGGCTTCTCGCTGCCCGAGGGGGGTCTCCCTCCCTAGATCGCAGGCTGCCAGACCGCCCCTTCTCGCCTTTTCTCCCCATCCTCCCGCACCCACAAGTGGGGCCCACACAATGACAAGAAGGGAAACTAAAAATAACCGTTTCTAACCATTCCTGTGACACCCACCCTGGGCTGCCTGACCGGAGGAAGCGGATGACCCTTCCGTGACTGGCTGAAAGCCTTCCATCAGTTTAAATAGAAAAGGGAGGGGCGCAAAGGGGCCCCTTCTTCTCCGGGTCCGGTCACCGCCTGCTGGTCCCTTCTACTCCGCGCAAGGGCTAAAGAATTTGGCTGAATACATTTCATCACCAAGACAGTCCCCTGGATTGGACACTGCTGTACCCTCACTCTGTCTCGAGTTTCTCTTTCGGGACATTTGCAGACTTTAGGAAGAACAAGGGAAAAGTTGTGTTTTGGAGTTTTGTTTTTGTTTTTGAGGGAGAATATAGCACTATGTATTATTTCCAATTAGTTTGTTTTCCGGCCGAAAAGATAAGCTGGCCAGTAAGTTTGCTTTGGAGGAAGCGGGCAGTTCGATAGGGTAGGAATACAGTATTGCTTGTTGGTATTTCGAAATAAAAGGGTTTGGGACCCCATCCCCCGAGACCGAGGGACCGATTCAAAAACTAGGGAAGAAAGCCGGCGGCGCTGAGCAGAGACCGGGAACTACGCGAAGTGTCAGAAAATAGTGGGAAAAACTGAAATTTACCAGAGCGCGAAACCGACCAGATGCAAACTCCCCCGGGAGCCGCACCCTGCGGGGAAAGGCCCGCCGCCCGTGACCCGCGAAGCCCGGGTCAGCGGAGCCCACGCAGAAACCGACAAGTGTCGGCTCTAGAAACTTCCCGGGTCGCACTAGAAGGCTCGGACCCAGCAGAGCCAGGGAAGACCCGGGGCTCGCTCCCCCGGGAGGGTTCACCTCCGAGGGTGCCGGGCGAAGGGCTCCTGCGCGCTCTTACCTTCCAGGGGGAAGCCGGTGCGCGGGTAGTTCTGCCCCGGGCCGGGTCTCATCATCCTGGGGACTGCGCCGGGCAGCGCCGCCATTCCTGCGCACGCCGGAGATGAATCCAGAGTCGGTTGGAGAAACCTTTCGGCGTCTCTTCCCTTCACCCCTGCTGCGATCCTCCTCTACTCTTCTCCCCCCGCCCCCCCAGCCTCTTCCCCCTCCCTTCTGCACCCCCCTCCCAGGCTGCAGACGCGCCCCTTCCAGAAGCTGGGCAGGGGGGTGAGGTGGGGACGCAGGGGGGGGGGGAGGAAAGGTGGCGACAAGGAAGTTCAAACAAATAAACACTCCAACCCCAAGTCCGCCTCCACCCGCCAGGCCAGGCCAGAAGTTGAGCCGAGTGACAACGACAGCTACAGGCCCTGCAGGCCGGGCTCTTCGTCCCCAGCTGAGCCTTACAGGCCACCCGCTCCCGCGCCCCCTGCCTAAGTTCCTAAGTGGCTGCGATGTTGGTTTCTTTGGGTCTTTATTTATATATTTATTCTATGGGTCTGGCTCCGGCTCCCTCCTCCCCTGGATCCCTCCTCTCCACGCCTCTTTCTGCTCGCCCTCACACCCTGTCCCCGGGAGGACTGCAGCGCGGACGCGCGCCTGCTCGGGTTTCTGGCTGGAGGGGAGGCGACCCGAGTGACAGGGCTGGGGGTGAGAAGAGGAAAAGCGAGGGGGCGCGAGCGATCAGCTGGGTAAGTTGTGCAAAAGTGCTCAACCGTAGGGGAGGGGAGGGAGCAGGCGACAGCCAGAGAGATCTGATAGGTTCAGACTTTTCTTTTATTCATGAGGAGGGAAGGGGGTCAGTTCGGGAGGGAGAGGGAACTGCTAACGAAAAGAAGTCGCCAACGAATATTTTTTTTCTTCCTTTCTAATTCCTCTCTCTCTCTCTCTCTCTCTCTCTCTCTCTCTCTCTCTCTCTCTCTCCTCCCTCCCTCCCTCCCTCCCTCCCTCCCTCCCTCCCCCCCCAGGAGGTGGTAGGGGAGGGAGATCATTTGGATCATTTGAACCTGTGGTGAAAATTGAGGGAACAGAGTCCTGGGATGGGGTGGGCTGGGGGTGCCCAGAGAGAGCGCAGGGACAACTTCTTACAAGTGTGGTCCAGCCCGGACGGGTCCTCAGCACTACCTTCAGTGTCTCCCTGTGTAGGAAAACCATCCTTGTGCAGGGCGCGTCTCTGTCCTCTCCTGCGGTCCCCCACCTCCCGGAGTAAAGACCACCTTTCCCACCTCTTCTCTTTTTCACTCACTAGTTCTGAACTTTCCTCGACATCGACTCCTTCCCTGGGGGAACATACTGAGGTGACATCCAGAGAAAGATTTTTATTTCTCTGGTACGATATCGGGGCTTTACTGCTCCGGTCTTGCCTGGCAGCTCGGAGGGCATACATAGCCCGGTGGTGACAAACCTGGGTCGGTCTGCCAAACCTCTTTGCCGCCTTCTCTTTCCAGCCGCCCCCCTTTCTCTGGCTCCTAGGCCGCCATCTAGGACCCCTTAGTAGAAAACTGCAGGATGTCCGGAAAGCACACCTGCAAGGCTGTAGCTCTTGGAGGCAGGTGGGAGATGAGCGGGGGGTGGGGGGGGTGGGGGGGTTGGGGGGTGATGGCTGGGCAGAGCATGGTACCCACTCAATTCCTCCACTGGTGGGCGGGGTGGGGGTGCCCCAATTAGATGGTCCAGGGCGTGTGTGTGTGTGTGTGTGTGTGTGTGTGTGTGTGTGTGTGTGTGTGTGTGTGTGTTTGGTCAGAGGTCCCACAATTCTCTGCTCTCCTAAGCCAGAGTAGCCAGGTCTCAGCCTCAGGACACAGATTCCTAGGGGTGAAACGCCCTCCCAGCAGGGTAGGACGCCACTACCACAGACCTTTTGTGTCTCGTCCCCCCCCCCCCAAGCTCCCTCACGCCCCCAACACTCCAGGAAAACGCCTCGCTGGCCGCTGGCCGAGCCCTGGAGGTAAAATACAATAAAATAAATCCACTCCCCCCCCAACCCCACCTTCTCCTGGTGGAGGAGAGGGTCAGTCTGGTGTTGGCCTGGGGGTCCTCTGTGCCGGCTGGCCCCAGGGGGTCCTCTTCCTTTCCCTCCTTCTCACCTGTGACCTTTGCCCCTCTCAGCAGGCTACCGACCCTTTCTCCTACCATGGTGTGTGTGTGTGTGTGTGTGTGTGTGTGTGTGTGTGTGTGTGTGTGTGAGACCATGGTGTGTGTGTGTGGGGGGGGGTCAGACTTTTGGGGACAGGCTTTCCGGGGATGGGAGCCCTGCGGAAAAGCTTGTTAAATAATGCTTGTAGGGTTGAATGGGAAGAAGGGAGAGGCCATTTAGTTTTAGACTCTGTAGCCTGAGCCACAGGCGCCCTCACCAGCCAGGTGGAGAGACAGAGCTTTTAGCCTGTAGTTTGGCCAGGCTTAAAAAAGGGAACTTGCTGGGAACTTAGCCTGTGTCGACTCTTCAAGTGGATATTCATTCTTTAAAAATTAAATAAATTAGTTACTTTATGTGCATTGGGACTAGAATTACAAACAGTTGTGAGCCTCCATGTGGGTACTGGGAATTGAACTCAGGTCCTCTGAAAGAGCAGTTAATACTCTTAACCTCTGAGCCATCTCTCCAGCCCCAGATATTCATTGTTATATAAACATGTCTATATCCATATGTCTCTCTATAAGCTTATACAACATACACTTGGTGGGTTCTCATTCAGTCACTTAGCCACCCACCCCCTGGCATGGCAGGTTTTTAGGCACCCTCGTATATATCATGGCACGGTCCCAGTGTCCTCACGGGTGGGTGAGCATGAGTGGCTTTCACTGGCATATTTGGGTTTTTATGTGCAGGGTGGTCTGTGTAGAGCTGTCGTGGGTCAGTCTGGGTAAATTAAATGTGGGTCCTTCATTAGGAGTGTTATGTTGCAGATTGCATGTATGTTAAGCACAGCTCTAAGCAACATCTGGGAGGGGGGGTCTATATTTTGATTAGCTTCCCTGTGGGGGATTGCCTGCCACTTGGGTTGTCAGGCCCAGTCTCTCTGTTATCAGCTCTGCAACTGGATCATGGTGGAGTGGGACAGACACCAAGTGGTCACCTTGTGCAGAGAGGGTGCTGCTGGGATCCTCAGCCTGGTTGTTGGGGGCCAACTTGCCCTTGAGGCATTTTCCACTTTATGCCCTCCAGGGAGGAAGACACAGAGGCGGGGGATCACTACCCAGGCCCTGTGCTGGCCACACTGCCTTTCTACAGCTGGTGATCCCCTGAGCCCAGGCAGGGTGGGCACCAGGGCGGAGGAAGCGGGGTTGTCTGTCAGAATGAGCGTGGCCGTTCTTGCCTGTTGGAGACCAATTTCACAAATGATTTTTGCAACAATTAAGAAGTGTGGCGGGGTGAAATGGCAATTTCACATCCAGCAGGGGAAAGGGGGGTTCACCTGGGGACGGGTGGCTACAGCTGGGGTCAAGAAGAATCTCTCCTGTTCAGTTGGTCCCCCTGGCTAGCCCCTTGTCCCAATGCACCCCCTCTCAAGTCATCCATCAAGCCCCAAGATCTCCAGAGCCTCAGAGGCCCCCAAGACTGATGCCCCAGCTGTGTGCTGTAGCCCTGCACTTGCTCTGTTCAGCTCTCTTTAGCCCCCTCCCTCCCCCTCCCTCCCTCCCTCCCTCTCTCCCTCCCTCCCCTCTCCTCAGCCTCAGTTCTCTGCACACTTTTTCTGTCCCAGCCTCCCTTTGCATCCCACCATCTGTCTCCTCTCTCCTCTGCTTTGTGCTTAGGCGCTCTCTCTCTCTCTCTCTCTCTCTCTCTCTCTCTCTCTCTCTCTCTCTCTCTCTCTCCCCTTTCTGACTCCTCCCAGTGGGTTTCCTCTATCCACTCCATGGTCTGGTCCTCCCGCCTCCCCATTTCCATGGTTTCCAGAAGTATGACCGGCCTCCACTGCTCTGCGGGCTGGAACTCAGACCAGAATCCTTTGGTCCAGATGGGGCTGGATCTTGGGGATGAGACTCTTCTCCCTCCCTCCCCATTTCCTCCCCTCCTCTTTCTTTCTGTTTTCCTTCTTGCTCCTTTCTCCTCCTCCCTCCCTTCCTCTTCTCCTTCCTCCATTTCTCCCTTTCCCCCTCCTCTGTTCCTCTCTTCCCTCCTCCATCTTCTGTCTTTCCCTCTTCTCTTTGGTCTAACAGTGCAGGCCACCCTCTTCATCCCTAGGGACCACTTCTGTCCCAGCACTGTGCCCACCTGGGCAGTGGTCTCCTAAGTCCACCTCTCCTAGTCTAGTTTGGAATCTCTGCACACAACCACCCCTTTTCTCCTTTAAAGGGTTATGGCAATGTCAGTCAACAGTCTTCCTTTCAAGTTTTCAGTGGAACCCTCCAAACTGCATTAAGCAGGGGAGAAAGAAACAGCCAATGTGGAGGGTTGGAAGGAGCTGGGAGATGGTGACCCAGGATGCTCAGGTCTACACAGGGCAGGTAGAGAGAGACTTCAGCTAACACTGTCCCCAGCCCCCAAGTGCCCACTGTGTTCCCCAGCTCTAGGGATGCTATTTATCTTGCTGTGGATGCAGTGAGCAATTTTTGAGAAGGTGATTGCCCAAGGCATCTTTCTTTACAGGGTGCTCAGGACACACTGAAAACTGGGCCTTTTGGGTTGGGGTCTTTGACATTTCCTGAAGCTCCTGACACCTCTGCTGGAATGGGGGGCAGGAGCCACTGACTGCAATGTTGTGGTTGGATGAGACAGGAGGGTGGGTGTGGTGAGGGGGACAGACTCAGAGTACCCCAGTACCCAGAACAAAGGGCCCTGAGGCTCCCTGGTCTTCCAAGTGGGACTTGAGCCCTTCTGGAAGAGGGGTCACAACCGCACCTCCTCTTTTAGGGAATGTCCCTCTTTGGGGACTGACACTGAAGTGCCTGCCCAGGTGGGAATGGGAGAGACAAGAGAGCCCAATTGTTTTCATATCTCACGTTTTAATTTCCCCCACAAAATAAAATCAATTTGCATAGAGATTGCTGTTCTCAAAGCAGAGGACCACATGCTGAGAGCCAGGAGCCTGAGGGTGGGTCTGGGGGCTCCCTCGCTGGCTCCCCCTCTCTTCTTCTTCCTCTCCTCTTCTTCCTCTCCACATTTCCCCCTCTCCTGCCTTCTCTCTGTTCTCCCCCCACCCCCGTCCTCCCCCATCCTTCATTCTTTCCTTCTGCCTTCTTCTCAGGCTAGTCCTGGGAGCCTGCACCTCTGAAGTTTCTAGAAATAAAAAGCAGGGCAGGTGAAGCTCCGTTGACCCAGGAGTGCCTCCTGCTGTCCACTCTTCCTCCTCCTTTCCTGATGCACCTGCCCTCTGCTTTCCCAGTGGCCTTAGAGATACGCCCACGCGCCTTTGCAGAGCAAAGATGCGCCTTTGCAGAGCAGTCACCAGTCGGGAGGATCTGTAGCAGCCTTTCTTCTGTCTTCTTTCTTTTTCCTTTCAACTCCTGGAGTGTGAAAGACCTTGCCAGGACTGTAAGACTGAGTGCCCCCACCCAGACAAGTGGGTTGGGGATGACGGTGTGTACGGGAGTGTGCATGTTCTGTGTGTGGTTCAGAGCATGTGTGTGCACACATGCAGGAAAGTCTGTGAGCACAGCCTGGGTTGGTACATTTGTGCCTCCTCTGGGCTCCCAGCAGTCCCAAAAAAAGACCAAGTGTCAGATGGCATTGGGCTTGTGGCTTTGGCCCCTTTAGATGCTTCCTCCAAGTTCAATTTGCACCAAGTCTGGGCGTTAATGGGTTGTAGGCCTTGCCCCTGGGCAGTTACCTTATCACAGCCAACTATCTAGGGCACCCGGAAAGTGGGTGTGCACATGCAATGAATCCAGTGCAGTCTGGCCTGCGGCTCTGAGGCAGATTTGCAGTTTGGGACTGTGGAGCAGTCCAGGAAAAGCCTCAAGCCCAGGGAAACTTTCTCTCTGCCCCTCCCCCATGCCCCAGGCTTTTTAGGGGCACCAGGAAGGATGAGAATGGGGCTGGAAAGATCCTACACTACCTGTTCTCCACCTCAGGTAGGCCAGTTGCCAAGAGGAAGCTGATGGAATAGGGCTCCTTAGGCCCGAGGGGCTCCTGCTTCTTCCTGCTTCCAAATTAATTCACTAGAGAGTGAGGTGTCTCTCTCCACCCCTGTCAGCTGGAGCAAAAGTCTTGGAATTTTTCTGGAAGCTCCCCCAGTGGGAGGGCACTGTACTATGTATTGCTGTCTCCCATCTGCCCTCCTAGATGCTCAATGTAGTCCCCCTGGGTGAATGAATGAAACAGTGAATGAATGATTCTCACATAAGCAGGCCATGTGGGCAAGAAAAAGCTGAAGGACCTTGGCTCAAATCTTGGGGACTCAGTGATTTGCTCTGAGCGGGCATCTATGCGTGGTGAACGGCAGACACAGCCTGCTAGTCCTGAGTTTGGTGGCTGGGTTGGGTGAGAACATGGAGCCCTGTCTACAGTTGGCATTCAATGTACGCTGGCTCCTGCTTGCTGTTTTCCTTGGCAGTGAGTGGCTTGGGTCCATCTGTCTTTACCTCTGCTATGCTTGGGCTGAGCACGTGACATATAGAACAAACGATGCTCAATTGATAACCAAGCTGAATGATTGTGAGTTGCCCTGACCTCTGGGATATGCCGCCTCTGCCCTGGGTAAGCCTACGCAAGCCTGTGACCTCTGAGCTGCCCTGGAGTGAGGGAGGGAGGTTATCAAAACTCTTGTTCTAGAATGAAGAAGTAGGCTAAGTTCTGACTCAAGGTGGTAGGAAAGGATTTTAACTTGGACTTCTCTGATTCCAAAACCCGTGGCCTCAGTTTCCCCTTGGTGTCGATACCCGATATCAAGCATGGAGTGGACACTCAAAACAGTGAGTGAATGAATGAGTCAAGTTGAAGCCTCCTGATGGCGACAGGATTTTATACCCTAGAGGCATGATGGAGGTGGGAAAATGGGAGACCAGGGAATTAGAGCTAAGAGGAAGCAAGGGGATGGATGATCTTATCCAAGGCATTTGCAGTTTCTAGAGCTCTGGCTTTGGCTTGACTGGCAGGCATGCCGCAGAGGAAGGCGGCAGCCATCATGGGCCTTTGGACGTGCCTGGTGCCAGGCCTTCATTGGAATGTGCGGGTGGAAGAGGTGCATGGCTTATTTGTCTAGGTGAATTAGAAGCACAATCCCGGTCTCCCAGAGGGAGCCATTGGTTCATATTTATACATTTGGTCTTACAGGTGTAAAATAGGGTTCCTTTATGCTTCTATCGTAATTTTTCATTTGAATTTCAAGGCTTTATTCCCTTCCTTGGATTCAAGCCTTCCACCTGAACTCAATTCTCTCCATAACCATTAATTCCTTCATCACAGAAATGAATTCTATCTAATTTTCTATAGTAGCAGTTAGAGCAGATCAAAAAAGTGCCCGGCAGAGGCTCCTTCCACCACAGCGGCTGTCAGCTCCCCGCACCCAGCCCCCACCAAGGCTCAGGTTCGGAAACCAGGGCCTGAAAGCCTGAAAATGGACCTCTCTTCTCTCACTCAAGATCCTGCTGGCTTGTGGGGGCACAGTGGTGCTGTGCGTGCTGGAAAAAGTGGTTCTCCCTTTCAGAAAGGTAAAGGCAGGCAGTGGACAACAGTAGCCTCACACGGAGAGGAAGAGGCAAAGGCCCAGAGATGTGAACTCCATGGGGTCACACAGCTTGGATGCTGGAGGTAACGGGGCTTAATTCTTGTTATCTTTAATAGCTCTGGGGGCTAAAGATGGCTCAGCAGTGGAGAGTATGTGCTGCTCTTGCAAAGACCCTGAGTCTGGTTCCCAACATCTACATTGCCTGGCTCATAACCATCTGTAACTCCAGCTGCAGGGATATGACACCCTCTTCTGGCTTCTGTAGGCATTGCACCCATGTGGCTGATACACAGACATGCACAAATACACGCGAAGAAAAATAAATATATAATGTGTGTGTGTGTGTGTGTGTGTGTGTGTGTGTGTGTGAGAGAGAGAGAGAGAGAGAGAGAGAGAGAGAGAGAGAGAGAGAAGGAGAGGAAGAGAGGGAGAGAGATTGTGGGCATGTATTTGCAGTGTTCACATGTACACACATATGCATGTTATCTACATGTGTGTTCATGCTAATAATTATTCATTGGGCAGGCACATGAGCCCATGGGTCTCTGGTGTGGTAAAATAATTGGCAAAGTGTTAGTTACGGAGAAAGGTTTATGAATGGAGCAGACTTGCTACGTGTAGCCTTGGTTTCATGTCTCGGGAGGGTTCCCCACAGAAAGTCACTCAGCTTTCAAGTCCCCCAAAGAGCGAACCCAGTGGGAGCCTCTGGCTGGGCAGAGCGGGGCAGGTCTCTGCTAGCCCAGCTCCACGAGGCTCACCACCCACTCTCAACGCAGCCATTTCCCTGCAGTCTGTGTAGTTACCCACATTCTGCCAGCCACAGAACCAGTTGGTTGCCATCACCTATTATCACTAGGGGCTGGAGCCATCCCTCTTTGGGGATCACTGGGGCGCGATGACCTATGACCTGTGATCCCAGCCAGCAGGGGCAGGAGCCCAGTGGGTTGGGGGTTATTTTGGAATTCTGGAAAACCTGATGAGCCACTTTCCATCTAGGACTCTTCATTATGTAGAAAATCAAAGGAACTGCCCCAGGCTGCAAGCTGGAGAGGGCCCAGGGCTGGTGGGGTGGGCAGGGTGTGGGCTGGTAGACAAGGGGGCCTCCTGCCTGGTGACCAAGTGGATCTCAGAGGAGCAGAGTAACTATGAAGAAGGCAACCCAGTGGCCAGGGAGCTTCTGTGAATAGGAGTGCTCACTGCAAGTGTGAAGACCTGAGTTCGAATTCCCAGCACTCATATAAAAAAATCATTTCTCTCTGTGTGTAACTCCAGAATTAGAGGTCAGGGAAGGCAATAAGGCAGAAAGCAATGAAGCAAGGCATGGTACCCTCTTCTGACCTCTTCATAGATGCTTATGGGTGCATGCTCCCATGCATGTTACACACACACACACACACACACACACACACACACACACACGTAAAAAATAAAGTAAAAACAAAGGAAATGACAAGCCAGAGAAAATACCTTTAGGATCTCTGCTTTAGAGGCCTGATATCTTTGCTATACAAAGAGCTTTTGTAAATCAATAAGAATTATAAACAAGTTCTGGGTCAAGGATACAGACAGGCAGTTTATGAAAGACATACCTGAGGGCTTCATGTGTGTGAAAAAAATTTCAGTCTCAC
Source organism: Cricetiscus sungorus (assembly GCA_030556225.1). Lineage (NCBI taxonomy): Eukaryota > Metazoa > Chordata > Mammalia > Rodentia > Cricetidae > Cricetiscus > Cricetiscus sungorus. The sequence continues at coordinate 133,813,279 of JANBXA010000734.1, forward strand.
CCAATATCCAAGAAAGAGGAAATGGGAGCAACAAGATGCCACGCTTTCCCACCAAAGTGGCAGCCACAAGGGGATGATGGCATCAGGGCTAAAGCCCTGGAAACTTTTAGTAAATTGATACCAGCTTGCTGAGGCGCAGTTTGGAATGTCTGAGAAACTGTAGCAGTGTTTAGCGCCATCCTTGGCATAGCTTGGCAGTGTCTGGGTTTGTCACGCATGTGTGCTGAGACATAAGAACATCCCAGCATTCCCACAGTGGGGGTGAGGGATAGGACCAAGCCCTGTAATGATAGGATAATGACAGATACAGCAGGAAACATCCATCTCATGGAATGTTCTAGAAGCATCGTGCAGACCCAAAAGAAGATGTGCAATTGTTCTGCGTGTATTTTTTCCTCTCCATCTTAGCCACCATCTGTACGTGGATTAGCTCCCGTCATTCTCACAGTTTGTAGAGTACTAACAGCATTTTGGTTCCGCTGGAGAAGGGGGCACGGTGCCCCCTCCTTCAGTCCCTCTCCTTCCCCTCCTTTTCCTCTTCCTCCTCTTCTTCATCTTAACTGTGAAGTCAGTCACCAGGGGTGTCCCCATCCCACCTGTGAGCCTGTCTTCCCTCCGTTTCTCTTCTGTCAGGAGGCAAGAGACCCTCTCACCTATACAGGTAACAAGACACCCTTGATCATTGCTGTGGCATCCCACCAGGGCTGGAACTCCCGCGTCTACCATGTCTGCACGACTCTGTGCATGTGTGTGCGTTCATGACAGCACACAAGAGGCACTGCACAAGGACATGCACACGTGTGGGAACCAGAGGTTGATGTCAGTTGTGTGGGGGAGACAGGGCCTCCCTCTGAACTTGGGCTCACTAACTGGGCTAGGCTGACTGGCGGGTGAATCCCAAAGGCTCCTCCAGTCTCCACCGCCCCACCGGGGTTCTGGAGATCCGAGCTCCGGTCCCCATGCCTTCACAGAAGGCGTTTTACCCACTGAACCCTCTTCCCAAAGCAAGGCATCCTTCTACTCCAGGTGAAGAAAGTCACCTCTGTCTGAACAGTCAGTAGCATTAGGACACGGGTGCCCTGATGAACCGTGAAGAGTGGGCCACAGACTAGCAGCCTCTCAGTGTCTCAGACCCCGCCCCTGCCCCAAAACCACACCTCCTACCCTAAAAGATTCTGCCTCATTCCAGCAGACTCACCTCTATTCCTGCCAGACCCCAAACACCTCAACAGACCCTACCCTCACCCCCACAGACCCACCCCACCCCCACAGACCCCACCCTACTCCCACAGACCCCACCCTACCCCCACAGACCCCACCCTCTCCTCAACAGACCCTACCCTCACCCCCACAGACCCCACTCCCATAGACCCCACCCTACCCCCACAGACCCCACCCCACCCCCACAGACCCCACCTCACCCCCACAGACCCCACCCTCACCTCAACAGACCCTACCCTCACCCCACAGACCCCACCCCCACAGACCCCACCCTACCCCCACAGATCCCACCCCACCCCCACAGACCCCACCCTACTCCCACAGACCCCACCCCACCCCCACAGACTCCACCCCACCCCCCAAACCCCACCCTCACCTCAACAGACCCTACTCTCAACCCCTACAGATGTTACCCCACCCCCCAAGCCCCACCCTCATCCCAACAGAGTCTACCCCCTACTCCCAAAAGACCCCACCCCAACAGACCCCCTACAGACTTGCTGAGTGAGAGCTCTGAAGAACAGAAAGGCAGGTGGAGGCAGCAATCTCTGTTTCAGCAAGCCTTCTGGAAGATTCCAAGGCACGTGACTAGTGAGTCACTGATGCTGAGGGCCTAGTGTTCACAGGATTTGGGAATCTGAGGAGGACGTGGACTTTTCCCATCTTCTCGAATACTCCCAGAGTGGCCGGCTCTGCTAAACTCATTTCTGAAACTGGGAAGCCAGGCTCTGGTAAATGAGTCAGTGTCCCCACTAGCCTCCCTCACAGCACAGCACAGAGACAGCTGATTAATGGGAACCAACTCCCCGAAGATCTCTCCACATACATTAAGCCAAGAAAGTCTTTGAGAGCCCTCGGTGGCGCTGCTGTCTGCAGAAGTTCCCTCTGTGGCTCTCCTCCCCGAAGGGAGCATTGCCTATTCTTTGTGACTTAGACAGTGTCCTCGATTCTTTGTAAACTTTTGTTACCATTACTGATTTTTATTTTATGTGTATGAGTGTTTTGTCTATGTGCATGTGAGCGCACCAGGTGTGTTCCCGTGCTCTTGGAGGCCGGGAGAGGCCATTGGATTCCCTGGAGCTAGTTACAGAGTGTTGTGAGTTAACAGATAGTTTTGAGCTGCAGTGTGGGTGCTGGGAATTGAACTTGGGTCCTCTGTGAAACCTGACGGGGTTCTTAACCACTGAACCATCTCTCCACCCATCCTCCTCCTCATGCTTCTTCATGGATGTGTATGTTTCAGTGTGGTATGTGGGAACATGGCTCATGTGTAGTGGTCAGTCTCTGGTGTGTACTCTAGCCTGGCAAGCCCCAGAGCTTCTGGCGATTGCCTGTCTCACCATAGGCATGCTGGGATCACAGTGCATGTGCTTCTCCTCCTGGTTTTGAGGGGCTCTAGGATCTGAACTCAGGTCCTCATGCAAGTATGTTGTTCACTGAGCCATATTCCGAGCCCACGCCCTCAATCCTAGGCCTCTCTCCCTAGAATTGGCTCTGGGGGTCACAGGCCTGGGCACCCATTCCAGCTAACATAAGTTACTAAAATAACCTTGTGCTTCCTTCCTTCCTTCCTTCCTTCCTTCCTCCCTCCCTCCCTCCCTCCCTCCCTCCCTCCCTCCCTCCCTCCCTTCCTTCTTTCCTTCCTTCCTTCCTTCCTCTCTCCTTCTCTTCCTCCCTCCCTTCCTCCCTTCCTTCCTTCCTCCCTTCCTCCCTCCCTCTCTCCCTCCCTTCCTCCCTTCCTTCCTTCCTCCCTTCCTTCCTTCCTCTTTCCCTCTCTTCTTCCCTCCCTCTCCCCCTCCTTTCCTCCCTCCCTCTCTCCCTCCCTTCCTCCCTCCCTTCTTTCTTTTCTTCCTTTCTTCCATCCTTCTCCTCTTCCCCATCTTCCTCTTTTTGATAGGGTCTAACTGTGTATCTTGAAATTCACTCTGTGGACCAGGCTGACCTCAAACTCACAGTTATCTGCCTGCCTCTGCCTTCCCAGAGCTGGATTTAAAAACATATACTACCATGCCCCATAGTAGCTTACATTAAAAAAGGTTTATTTATTATGTATACAGTGTTTGCCTGCATGCATGCATGCCTGCAAGGAGAGAACACCAGATCTCATTATAGGTGGTTGTGATTCACCATGTAAGGGGCTGGGAATTGAACTCAGGTCCTCTGGAAGAACAGCCAATGCTCTTAATCTCTGAGCCATCTCTCCAGTCCCGTAGATTATTTCGTGCCCTGGCCTCCTTGCCCCTTGATTTAATTACAGGGTCAGGGGGTCCTGACCTTGAGTCCAGGACTTGATATCTGGAACTTTTGTTGAGATTGCCTTGCCAGAACTGGGTACTGTTGAAGGTAGGAGACTAAAGCTGAGCTTCGTGGACTAACTTATTCTAGGGAAGGAAGCTGAGTCTGTGTGTCAGTAACCGTGTGTGTGTGTGTGTGTGTGTGTGTGTGTGTGTGTGTGTGTGTATGTGTGTGTGTGCGTGTGTGAGCATGTAAAAGAATGTACAGGTTTGACTGTACATGTTCGTGTGTCTGATAGTATGTGTCTGTTCCAGTGTGTTCTGCTGTGTGAGATAGGGGGTGGGGGTGTTCATGTGAGTAAGAGTGGGCATGTTTAAGAGTTCCTGTAAGTGGGTGTCTGGATGTGTGAGCGTGTTTGAGTGGATGTGTGTGGTGTGTCCCCCAGAGCTGGTCCTCTCTGGGCTGAACCTCTTGATTCTTCCCTGCAGAGAGCAGCCACAGGGCTGGAAGGCCTAAGCCTCCTTCAGTTTTCTCCCCTCCTCACGAGAATTCTTTTCTCTGAAACAGCTCTGGCTGCCCTGAACTCATTCTGTAGACCAGGCTGGCCTCGAACTCATAGAGATCCACCTGCCTTGGCCTATCAAGTGCTGGGATTAAAGGAGTGTGCCACTACCACCCAGGTGGCCGTGAGAATTCTTGCTGTGGATGCTGCTACAAGACAGTGAAAAAGGATGTGGGCCACTTGAAGCCGAGAGCCTTTTATTTTCCTTAAAGCAGATTTTCTAAGCCTATCTCTGGCCATCCTGGAACTTACTCTGTAGACCGGGGACCTCGCATTCAGAGCCCTTTTTAAGAGAGGCTGTTCTTTGACATTCCTTGGAATTTTCTTGGGGGAAAAAAGTTTTGGATTTAAAAAGAAGCAATATGGGGTTGGAGAGACAGCTCAGTGGTTAAGAGCCCTGACTGCTCTCTCAGAGGCTCTCAGCTCTATTCCCAGAAGCTACAAAGCTGTTCCCAGCCATCTCAAGATCCAGGGGAACTCAAGGCCCTCTGCTGGCCTCCTCAGGCACTGCACATATGTGGTGCACGAACACACATGTAGGCAAAACATGAATATACATGAAAAAAGAAATCCTCAAGAGCAAGCAGTCTTTGCAGTCAGGAGAACGAAGGGGAGGTGTCTGAAGGGTGAAGACTCACTCTCTCTCTCTCTCTCTCTCTCTCTCTCTCTCACACACACACACACACACACACACACACACACACACACACACACGAGGCCCTGGGTTCAACCCCATCAACTGGGCATGGCGGAGCATACCTGCAATCCCGGCATTCCAAAGGTGGGGACATGAGGATCAAGCACTCAAAGGGCATACTTGTTTCTACAACAACTTTCAGGCCAGCTTGGGCTACATCTCATAAGTAAATAATTAAATCATCACAAAAAAGGGCTGGGCCTGTGGTTGAATGCTTGCTCAGTATCTACGAAGCTCTAGATCCGTTCTCAGTAGTGAGAAAGCAAGACAGGGCCAGGAGCCAGGGAAGGCCATCTCCTTTTTATCCCATCTCTGAAATTTTGGAATCTTGTCTGCATCACAAACTCACCCAGCGCAGAGAAGTGAGAGGACCCTTGGAGCTGGGCGGATGGACTGGATGGAGTCCTGGGCTGCCTGGGACGCCGGTCAAAGGGATATTTTGTCTACACAGGAGTGTGCAGCTGGTTCAAAGCTTGGGTTTTTGTTTTCTTTTCCCTCACTTGGACCGGCCACTTTAACTTCATGAAGAAGCAATTTGAGATTGACTGGGGAAAAATAATATTTTCACTCAAGACCAGGGATCCAAATTGGGCAGTTAATAGGGGAGGGGCAGGGCTATCTTTGAAGGAGCTGGCCCTCCGGCAATCAGAGCTAGTCAATTTTGGTCTCACTCCAAGCCAGGGAGAGATGACGAAACAGGGAGGCCCAGAGCCTCTCCTCCTGGGAGGGGTACTTAACAGGTGTGCTGGGTCACTGTTTACCCTGGAGCGGGGTGGGGGGCTGGGCCACCCTGGTCCCAGCTGGGAGCAGTGAACACAGCTGCTGTGTCCACTAGACAGAACGCTGATGCTCTGGGTCATGCTGTTTGCAAAAATAAAATAAACCCAAAGGACAAGAAGAAACAGCTTTGTGTAGATTTAAGTGAATTGCCAGAGCAATTGCAGGTGTCCATTGTGATTATTATTATTGTTATTATTATTTCAGATAGACAGACATAGAAAGGTAGAGGACACCCCCATGCTCCTCCCCATCAACAAGGTCTCATGTTCTTTATGTAAAAATTTATTTTATGTGCATTGCTGTTTTGCCTACATGTATATCTGTGTAAGGGTGTCCATTCCCTGGAACTGGAGTCACAGACAGTTTTGAGCTGTCATGTGGGTGCTAGGAATTGAACACAGGTCCTCTGGAAGAGCAGCCAGTGCTCTTAACCCTTGCCATCTCTTCAGCCACAGTCTTAAATAATTTTTCTTCTTCTTCTTCTTCTTCTTCTTCTTCTTCTTCTTCTTCTTCTTCTTCTTCTTCTTCTTCTTCTTCTTCTCCTTCTCCTTCTCCTTCTCCTTCTCCTTCTCCTTCTCCTTCTCCTTCTCCTTCTCCTTCTTCTCCTTCTTCTTTTAGATTTCCATGTTTCTATGTATACAATGTTCTGCCTGCATGTATGCTTCCAGGCCAGAAGAGGGCACCAGATCTCATTATAGATGATTGGGAGCCACCGTGTGGTTGCTGGAAATTGAACTCAGTACCTCTGGAAGAGCAGCAGTCTGGGCCCTTAACCTCTGAGTCATCTCTCTAGCCCTAAGTCTCATGTTCTTAAGTCTGATCTGGAACTTGCCATGTAGGAGAGTTACCTTGACTCCCCCTCCCAACCTGTAGTGCTAGGATCCCATGCACATCACAACCAGCTGTTCCTTTACTTGTTTGTTTGCTTGTTTTATGGTAAAACAGACATAACAACCCTTGTTAAAGCCATCTCTAACTGTTGGGGAGGCTGAGGCGGGAGGATCCAGAGCTCAAGACCAGCCTAGGCTACAAAGTATCAAATGATACAGTGAGAATGACAAACTTTTAACAGGTGCAGCCATTTCCACTGCCTCGAGGGAATACCTCCTTGATTTACTTCCTGTCTGAGACTCAGCTGTCTGAGTTTTCCACTGGTGAGGTTGCAGTGTGGGTCCTTGGGAATCTGTCTCCTTTCATTCATCACACATTCCAGGCCCATCCTGTTGATCCCCGAACCTCTTTTCATGTATTCCCGAGTGCAGATACCCGATTCTGCCTTTTTGAGTTTGGTGGTACACCAGGCAACTGGTCAAGGATGCAGGAAGGGAAAGTGTGGGGATAGCTGGCTGAGGCTGGGTAGATGAGGTCCAATGTCAGCCCCCTGGGGTCTTTGCCTGTGGGGAGAATGATGGAGTTTGCTTTTGGATGAGGTGATCTTGTTTGGTCACCCATGCTGACTGTGGTGTTGTGTTTTCTCACCAGTTAAAGGAAATGATGTCATGCTCGCAGGGGACATTGTGCGGATGAACTGGCCACCTCAGATCACATGTGAAGCACTGTCACTAGCGCTGTCACTGCCAAGTGTGTGAAGCTGATCACCCTGAAAGTTCCCTTCAGTTCTCCAGCAAGTCTTAGCTTGTTACCCACCGAACACCTGGAACTGTTTCCTGGAACTGTTTGTTTCATGCGGCTTTAAAAACGATGAAATAATTCACCAGGAAAACTGCACATCGGCTGGGGGATGACTCTGTTGGGGAGATGGATCACACAAGGACCTGAGATCTGTGCTCAGAGCCCACCCACGTGCCGTGTATGGTGGCATGCATCTGTGATCCCAGTGCTGGGGAGGAGGAGACGGGTCAGCTGAATCAGCAAGTTGCTGGTTCACATGCACACACCATGTGCAAGAAAAAGAAAAGCTCTAAAGGCCCATTGCAAGGAGAAAAGGGGGGGGCAATAGAATGTGAGAGCTGGATGAGAAAGAGTTAAAGTTAAAAACCTGAACAGATCGGTCTGAACAGACGACTACCTGGTTAAGAGCATGAGCCACTCTTGCAGAGGACCCACCTTTGATTCCCAGCACCTACATGGTGGCTCACAACCATCTATAACTCCAGTCCCAGAGGATCTGATGCTGCCTTCTGGCTTTTCCCTTCTGTGTCTCCTCAGGCACAAGGCATGCAGATAAAACACTCACACAGACAATCATGAGATAAAGTGCCCAGCCGTTTCCCTGGCATCTACCCTGCTCCCAACCGTGATGTGGTCACATTTTCTTTACCTCTCTACTGGAGACTGGAGACAGGAAGTAAGCCTTGTGAAGTCTCGGGACAAAGGGCAGGGCAATGTGTCCCCAGGGCACTGTGTCCTGTTCAGGAAGATACTAGAGCTTCTAGATGACCCCATTTGCTTTTCCTGTACTATGCCATTTGTGAGCTCATTCCCTTTTGAGTGCTGGGCTGAGTATTCCAAGTATGGGTCTCAAGCATTATGTCCTGGGCTCCCCAGAACATGTATTAGAATCTTGATGGGCCCATTTCACAGATGAGAAGACTAAAGGTCAGAGAGGTTAAGCCACTGGCTAAAGCTACCACAGTGGCTTTAATTGCTAGAGCTTGTGGTTCTTAGTGGGTCAGTTTTCTCCTCAGTGAGCAAAACTTTCTAGTGAGCAGCAAATACATAGGCGAATTTGTTGTCATAACTAGGGAGGGTGAGTCTCTGCAGGTGCCTGCTAGGAAGAGGCTAAATATCCTACCCGAAACATCAGTGATGCAGAGGTGGGAAGTCCATGAGGTCCAGAGAGGGTAGAGTGGGCCTAGTGGTGATGGGAGCTGTGGAGAAGCTGAGAGGATGCTGGGAAAATGGTGTTTTGTGGGTATGCTTTTTCTTTATTTTAAGTGCATTGGTGTCTTGGCATGGGTGTTGGGTCCCTTGGAAAGGGAGCTACAGACAGTTGTGATCTGCCATGTGGGTGATGGGAATTGAACCCTGGTCCTCTAGAAGAGTAAGTAGTCCGTGCTCTTAACTGTTGTGCCATCTCTCCAGCTCTGGTTTAGGCATGATTTAAGGGTATCTGTCAAAGTCCTCAGTTGGAAAGATGCTAGCTAGCAAGGCTGTGTTGAGAGGTTGTGGGCCCTTTAAGAGGAGGGGCCTAATGGGAGACCTTTAGGTCAAAGGGCTTTTCCCACTGCACAGGACCTGGTTTCTCAGGACCCTGGTTTCTCAGGACCCTGGTTAGTTCCTCCAAGAGCAGGCTGGGGGGAAATTATGAACCTGTCTTTGAATCTGTCAGGCCACCTCTCTTGCCAAGTACTGTCTCCTGCCTCTTGGCTCTCACCACGATGCCCTGCCATGTCCCAGTGTGGCCAGGCCTCACTTCAGATGCTGGCACCATGCTCTTCAGCCTGCAGAATGTGAATTAAAGAGACCTCTTTTCTTCATAAAATACCACAAACCAGGTATCTTGCTACAGCAACAGAGATCAGACCAAGACTCAGTGCCCCCAGTGTGACACTGGTTTGGCAGCTGTATCCACTCCCTGTCCATCTCGCAGACTAAAAGCCTGCAACATCCCCACAGCTCGTGGATGTCCGCCCTGACACACAGGCGGCTGTGGCTGGGAATCAGCACGGAGCTTTAAGATTCCAGGCACACATTTGTGTTTACTTTAGGTTGATGAGGAGCTGGATGATGAAGGTTTAATCCTAGACCCAGGGACGCACTATGA